>CAUDMG010000138.1:145000-250000 GCA_958450375.1 Homarus gammarus
AGGGGGAAGCGGAGGAGCACGAGAACGATGTGGAAAAAGGAGAAAGAAAGATAAAGACAAGAAGGAAGGAAGTTTGAGGGGAAGGCAGAGATAGTATTGTAAGGGAGTGAGTGGTGTGATGATGATGATGATGATGATGTTAAGGGTGAGAGAGAGTTACTAGGAGGTGTGGATGGGGAGAGAAAGAGAGATAGCCAAGGAATGGAGGCTGAACAGTAATTCAATGGGTCCGGAGACTAACGTTCGTACGCGTGTGTGTGTGTGTGTGTGTGTGTGTGTGTGTGTGTGTGCCAGGAGTCCAGACAAAGGCTTCGACGAATCAGCTCAAACAAGAGTAAAGGGAATAAAAGTGAATGCATGATTTATAGGGGCCAAGTCCTGCCAAGCTTTGTCGACAAAATGTCAAATGAATGAAGGAATGGGGAGTCAGCGGCCAGACGTAAACATTACCTCTAATACGTGAGGGACACAAGAGGAGGTAGAGAGTGAAGGAGAGGCAGAGAGACAAAGGGAGAGGGGAGATGGGAGGGGTAACACGGCGGGCAGACATGATGGAAAAGAAAAACCACACGGCTTGGAGTGGTTGATGGTGGGTGGTGATGGGGTAATAACTATCTTTAGAGTCACGAATTACAAACCACAACGACTGACAGTGAATGGACAAACGTATAGCCCATGATTACGGCTACAGGTGAGAAAGGTTCACTCAGTACTAAGGAGACATTCAAGAAGCAAATGACCTACAAACATGTACTGGAAAACACACAGTAAACCACAGGTAACAAATAACTAACCTGAGGACATGACCACGAACAATAACATCACATAGATACAAGTGAAGAGGACACAAGCCACCAACACACAGGGACTAAAGAGAAGAGATAGAATACCCGAGCGTCAGAGAGTCGGTAAATGTGCCCCGGGAGAGTAGTGCATATTTGTGGGGATAATACCAGGGAGTAGAGGCGGGGCGGGGCGGGGCAGGGCGAGGCGAGGCGGGGCGGGGCGGTGCACTGCTTTATGGCGGCACATTGACTGGCGCCAAGAGTCTTACTCACTCACTCGACGATTCAGATGACTCAGGAGTGAAGAGCTGTGAAAGGTTCTGGAAGATGCACAAGTCCCTCGGTGTATTCACTGGGGCCACACAAGTCCCTCGGTGTATTCACTGGCGCCGCACAAGTCCCTCGGTGTAATCACTGGCGCCACACAAGTCCCTCGGTGTAATCACTGGCGCCACACAAGTCCATCGGTGTATTCACTGGCGCCACACAAGTCCATCGGTGTATTCACTGGCGCCACACACGTCCATCGGTGTATTCACTGGCGCCACACAAGTCCATCGGTGTAATCACTGGCGCCACACAAGTCCCTCGGTGTATTCACTGGCGCCACACAAGTCCCTCGGTGTATTCACTGGCGCCACACAAGTCCCTCGGTGTATTCACTGGCGCCACATAATTCCCTCGGTGCATTCGCTGTCGCCACACAAGTCCCTCGGTGTATTCGCTAGCGCCACACAAGTCCCTCGGTGTATTCACTGGCGCCACACAAGTCCCTCGGTGTATTCACTGGCGCCACACAAGTCCCTCGGTGTATTCACTGGCGCCACACAAGTCCCTCGGTGTATTCACTGGCGCCACACAAGTCCCTCGGTGTATTCACTGGCGCCACACAAGTCCCTCGGTGTATTCACTGGCGCCACACAAGTCCCTCGGTGTATTCACTGGCGCCACACAAGTCCCTCGGTGTATTCACTGGCGCCACACAAGTGGGTCTAGGACAACTGGCCGCCGCCATCTGGCCGCAGCTGGCCGCAGCCTCACTGGCCTCGGGAAACTCGCCGCTTTTTAATGGCCGCCATATGGAACTTTTTGTTGACAACCTAACCTAACCTAACCTAACCAAACCTAACCTAACCTAACCAAACTGGGCTGCGGCCAGATGGCGGCGGCCAGTTGTCCCATTCCCCACACAAGTCCCTCGGTGTATTCGCTAACGTTCACCTGGTACTCTTGTTCATGTATCTGTTCATTAAAACAATCATATAACTTGTCTCATTATGAACTTAGTGAGACTGTAACAACCGCTCTAACTCCTATGATCCTTGTCAATTTGGAAACACCTGATCTAAACCCATTAACTGAGACGGGTGATGAGTAAAAATACCTGGTCAACACACACACACACACACACACACACAGCAGGAAGGTGAAGGTAGGCGATACACTCCGTCTTCCTGCAGGTAATTAATCACATCTGTTATCCGAGGTGAGGCGTGAAATATGGCTACTCTCCTGTCCTCCCCATCACTATCCCTCCTCAACTACATCCCATCACCACCATCACCCCCATCACCCACTATCCCCCCTCCCTTCTACCTCCACCAATGGGATAAAACAAATGAACTTGGGTCATTGAAGAAAACTAATCGATAAAGAAAAAAAAAAATAAATAAATAAATAATAATAATAATAATAATAATAATAATAATAATAATAATAATAATAAATAGAACAACTCTGAAAATATAAAATGTTTTTTGTAATTTTCAATAAACTCTTTAACGTTGTCCATTACTGAATGTTTCCTGAATACATATTATAGGTATTACATCTGAGCTAACAAAATACAAGGACAATTCAGCTGTAATTCTGAATATAATGTAACTCGCTTGGATGGATTAACTGAGTGATACAAAACGTAATTATTTTTCTTTACACACACACACACACACACACACACACACACACACACACACACACACACACACGCACATACAATTGTTCAGCGTAAATGTCAAGTGGAATATTAACAGTGGCCGCAATAAATGTGAAATGGGGTTTATACTAAAATTATCCAGTGTAGGCGTGGAGTATTAGTCAAGGTAAGGTAAGGTAAGGTAAGGTACGGTACGGTACGGTACGGTACGGTACGGTACGGTAAGGCAAGGCAAGGTAAGGTAAGGTTAGGTAAGTGTTAGATTAGCATAAGGTAAGGTTAAGTTAGCGTTAGGTTAAAATCAATTAAAGTTAGGTAGACGTTGGGTAAGATTAGATTAGATTAGGTCACATTTGTTTAAATCAGGTTTGGTTAGAATAAGATACAGCAAAATTAGATCACATTAGCGGGGTTAATCTCCAGCAAGTTATATGATTTATGGCAATATTGTGATTTTTTTTTTTTACGAACACAGAAAAATATAATTGAACCGTATACAAGCGTTCTTTATACACTACCTTAAATATTTATGGATAACACTATTACTGTTATTATTTGTTATTATTACTGTTATTATTTGTTAAGATGGAAGTGTCGCTCGGTGGTGGGTGAGGTCGATGGTGGGGTGTACCGAGGGAGTTGTTGGTCCAGCAATCGGTCAATTATTGCCCCCACCTCGTGAACACCTGAGAGAATTATGACTTTGTTTTCGTCTCGGTACAACAATTTCGAAGGTATTTTACAGGTAATAAACCACAAAAATTAGTTGAAGAAAAGTTAAGGATATTTATCATAGAGAGAGAGAGAGAGAGAGAGAGAGAGAGAGAGAGAGAGAGAGAGAGAGAGCACCGTCTCCAGCCATCAAACCTCAATATACAAAGTCGCCTCTAAATTATTCATATCATCGTCTCAAATCTTCCTTCACACAACTTATGCCAACAGCGGGTACACACACACACACACACTGCAAAGAAGTCCCACTACCCAACCAAATTACAACACCTGAAACAGACCAACATCAGTCAATGGTATGGTAAGCTTAAAGAACTCTGTGGACTAAACAATAAGACACACCCCCTCCCCTTCCTTAGCCATCTCACTAGTGTTGACGCAGCTGAGCAAACAAATAACCATTTCGCTACTATATGCCAGACGCTCCCACGGCTTGACACAACCACTCTCCCTGCTTACCTACCAGCCTCCCTTCCCACTGACTTAGTAGAAGAATTTGACGTAGCAAAACGCCTGGACAAACTAAAATTAAAACGCTCTACCACCCCCATTGACTTACCAATGAAACTCTTCAAGGAGTTCTCCCCGGAGCTTGCTAAACCCCTCTGCTCCATCATCAATGCTTCTCTCAGTCAAGCCAGATGCCCAGCTGACTGGAAGACCTCTTATGTATCACCAGTGCCCAAGTCAACCAGCCCACAATCCTTAAATCAGCTACGACCTATTGCAATCACCCCAATACCCAGCCTAATCTGTGAAAGTTTTGTGTTCGACTGGGCTTATGCTGATATTGCAGGAGTCGTAGACCCTCAGCAATTTGGCAACATGAAAACTTCCTCCACCACTCACTGTCTTGTCAGCTTTCTCGATTACATATACCGCCATCTCGAGAAACGAAAAACGTCTGTAGCTGTCGCCTTCATTGATTTCACTAAAGCGTTCGACCTAGTCGACCACAATATAATCATCAACAAAGCTATTGACCTCGGGCTTCGAAGAAGCCTCATACCATGGCTTACAGACTTCCTCAGTGACCGACGCCAAGCTGTACGCTTCCGAGGGGCTGTCTCCACCTTTCAGTCACTCACCTGTGGCGTCCCCCAAGGCACCAAGATGGGACCACTCTGCTTCCTTATGCTCATCAATGATGCCCTAAGAGAAACCCCTGCTCGCTGGAAATATGTCGACGACTCCACCATTGGGATCAGCGTCAACAATTCTGCTCCCAACTATACCGCCCTTCAGGATTTATTGAACAGTCTCCAAAACTGGGCTACCAACAACCATGTCACCATCAACCATACCAAGACCATGGTTATGCACATCAACCTCTCCTCCGACATTGTCCCACCTCCTTCCATTACTCTAGGTCCGAACACACTCCAGGTCGTAGATTCCACGAAGCTCCTCGGCGTCACCATAGACAACAAACTAAATTGGAAACCACACGTCAATGAAGTTGTCAAATCCTCCAGTTTCCGTCTCCACCTCCTCCGCCGACTCAAGTCCCTCGGAGTTCCTGCACACGAGCTCCTCAGTGTTTACACAACATTCATACTTCCCAAGCTCACCTATGCCTCCCCCACCTGGTCTTCCTCCCTAAATGCCACACAACGTAAACACCTAGAAAAAGTGCAAAAGAGGGCATGCAAGATTATTCTCTCCTCCTCCTACTCCACATATCAAGAAGCGCTCAACACACTGACCCTTTCGACTCTCACTGACCATCACCACGACCTCATCTGCAAATTTGGTAAGAAGCTTCTACACCATCCCCGACACCGGCTCCTGCTACCACCCGAGGTCCCTTGTCCGAGAATTGCTGTTCGACACCACAACCGCATCCAGCCCATACGTGCACGAACTGATCGCTATAAGAACAGCCCAGTCCCAACCATTGTAAAAATTATCAATAACTTGTAATACTGTAACACTGTCACTATGTTGAATTGAACTGTAGTTTGAGCTTTTCCCCATCTAAGTTATTATATGTCTTATTTGTGTCACTTATGTTACTTGTATATTATTTGTAATTCGTAACCCACTCCCCAAATATGTAACTGTATATTTTCAGCCTTCTGGCTGCCAAGCTCTTTCAATAAACCGTTAATTATTATTATTATTATTATTATTATTACACACACACACACACACACGAATCTACTCCCAGAATCTCTTGCTTTATTTTTGCCTATCGAACTATCTATCTATCTATTCTTTATCCCCTCTTTCTCTCTCATCTTTGCATCTATTTCTCTTTCTGTAACCTCTCTTATCTATTCTTTATCCCCTCCCTTTATCTCATCTATCTATCTCTTCCTAATCCTCTCTATATATCCCGGTATTTACAGTGGCTCTCACATGACCACTCGTGGATAATAATGACTTCCCCATTCCACTCTCGCCGGGGTCCCATTGAAGGATATTCTCACCGTGGGGTCCTCACGTCTGCTGAAATTGAGGACTACATTTCCAATTTCACCCTCTTCCTATTTTCTCTTTCTTTTCTTTCTTCTTTAAATCTCTCGTCTTAAAAGAGTTTGTACATTGGGAAAATATTGAATTAATTTTATATATTTTGAAATCTTACTTTGAGGTTCTTTGTAGTTTAACACACACACACACACACACACACACACACACACACAAACACAAAAAGACACACACAGATAAGCACAAGCAGGGAGACACACAAACAAACATACACAAACACACGCAGAGACGCAAACACGAAAGACCTCTGTTAAGCTAATAACCCTGGCGACTACCATTAGAGAGCGAGGCTGTGTGCAAGAAGGTATGCTTTAAGTGCAACCTCCCAAGATGATGGCGGGGTAGGAGGGGCGACAGAGACACGCTATTACCCCCCCCCCCCCCCTTCCTCACCTTCCTCCCGGTCGTCTGGTATGTCATAATTACGGTTCAAGACTCCCACCCAGCCAATCCCGTTACTCCTACTACTGTACTGGTGATAACTTGTGCCCAGTTCCCTCACCACACGTAACCATGACCACCACAGCTGACCCACAGGACGCTAGGGGGTGGTGGGTGTCGTATAAACAATAACATACGTGTTAACTCTGCCGCCACTGATGAGTTATGCTGAAGCTAAGAGCCGTACTAGCATGCGTACAGAAACTCACTCGACCGAATTTCATATTTGCTAGTCCGCCGGGCGCGTGGTAATTTTACTGCATGTGAAATGTCTAACATTGTTTAGTTATAAAGAAAAAACTGGTCTTATGCAAAAGAGAAATATATATCTTGAACACAAATGGGTTGATAATCACTATTAATAATAATATGAGTGTCCGTTCTCTGCACCAGCTAACTGTATCCATATTGTGTAATAACATTTATTCCGGTAGTTTTAATAATTGCAATTGTTACTTCTATTTCCAATCAATTCCTTCGTTCATTTAGCTATTGATATTTTAAAACTTTCATTCAACCACTTACGAAATTATTTTGGGTTAATAAAAATATGTGGACTAGAGGATTTGAAAATTGACTGACCTGACGGCGAGTGGAAAATTTATCGATTCAGTAGACGGTCTGTACGTACATTACTATATACACACAACTGCAAGACATAATAGAGTAGATAACTTTTGGAATATGATTTAGTATTGTACTTCAACGTCTTAATTATAAATCTAACTATTGTAATGTTTGTGAACAATACGACGTGCAGGTACCATTCCCGCGTTAACGAGAGACTTGCAACATGAACGCATTTAAATATCACAACAAAAACTTAAAACAATAAAGCATCACTTGATATATAAACACTAGTTGCTTCGACTAAGCTGTTTAAGCGATTACACAAACCTGCAACACTTACAGTAATATTTGTAGGAGGGGGGGGGGGGGAGGCACCTACAAAAACATAGTGTTTATTCACAATGTTTTACTTTTTTAACACAAGATATACAAGTAATTACCAACACCCACACGCATACACTCACAACACCCACACACAAAATATCCACATACTCTTACAACATCCACATACACTCACAACACCCACACACATACACTCACAACACCCACACACAAAATATCCACATACTCTTACAACATCCACACACACTCACTACACCCACACGTTCGCAACACCCACACACTCGCAACACCAAAACACACACAACACCCCAACACTCTCAACACCGACCTACACCCACCACCACGAAGTGTTACACCCTGGCATAACACAGAAGATTCATCGTTATTGAATCACGACACAAGACCAGAGGAAAACACAAGCTTAGCCTCAACTTAGTTACAAGTTTGACAGCAACGTTCCAACTTTGACGCGCTTGTTCGATAACGTGACAGCTGAGTGTTGCCGCAATACTAACGAGTCCTCAGTCAACACAACCTTACCTGGTATTGTTTTCTTTTGTCTTCTGAAGGATTGACAAGTACGGTGTCCTCCAAGTTCCCTGAGTCACCCCAAGACCCTAATATCGTCCATTACATTTTAAGAGACAAATAACAAAAGCGGTTTAAGATCTTTGTCTCAAAATAGCTAAACTCTGACTACGTTTTCTGAGTGTTTACTTTTTGTCCACTTCCAGCTCTGGCCGCCTCATATAATCAGTTATACTAGAGCAAATAATCAATCCTTTATTTGGAGTTCATCTGTATAATGTATGTACAGCTGTGGGCAGAATTCCATTTGGCCAATACCTGGTATCAGCTTCTGGGTCATATATATGATTGGTTTACATGTAATGGCGCTATTTTTGTCACGAATATTATATCGGAACTAATAAATAGAAGAAAACATTCCTTAATACACTCAACACCCTCGTACTCTCACATAGCCCACACACCGTTTTTTTTTATTGGGCACTCCCCTACATCCTTGTGTAAGGTGAAGCGCAGAAGCGTTTACAGCGCCCATCAGGGAAGCATGCTAAGTTCATGCTTGCCTTTATGTCTCATGAGTTAAGGGCGTAGAAGCCTGAAGAGTCAAGGGCGTAGAAGTCTGAAGAGTCAATGGTTTATGTCATCAAGTTATTGGAAGCTCCAACAACTTGTCCCTGAATACGAATTCGCAACTTTCGACTTACAGCAGGTACCTACTCTGCTGCTAGGTGAACAGGGACCAAGGGGACTAGGAAGAGTGTCCAAACAACTTCCGCCGGCCCGGGAATCGAACCCGTGACATCTCGCTTGCGAGGCAAGAGCGAAGCCCACACACTCTTACAACACCCACAACACCCACACACTCACAACACCCACACACTCACAACACCCACAACACCCACACACCCACAACACCCACACACTCTTACAACACCCACAACACCCAGACACTCACAACACCCACAATATCCCAACACCCACACACTTTTACAACACCCACACAATCCTAACACCCACACAACACCCCCCAACACCCACACAACACCCCCAACACACACACACCACCCGCCTCACCTAATGCCCTCAAGCACTTACATGCCATATTTACAATAAAAAAAACTAATAAATAACCAATAAAGCGACATCATCATCAGCCTCCCTCCACACCTGACCACCTTGACTCTCAGGTGTGGACAGAGACTTGTGTATATTCAACACCCTTTAATGCAGGTGTAAACAATGGCAAGCGGCGTCCCTTACCTCCCACATTAGCGGGTCCTGTGGTTCTATAGCAGACTGTGTGTGTGTGTGTGTGTGTTTGTGAATTGTTGGAGTTAGGTTATTCTGTTGAGTTGGTTATGCCAAATCAGTTAGTTAGGTTAGGTCAATTTCGTTAGTTTAGATAAATTTGGTTAAGTTAGGTCAGGTCATTTTGTTGAGTGAGTTAAGTCAGTCAATTAAGTTAGGTCAATTTGATAAGGTCACGTGAATATGGTTAGGTCAGGCCGCATTGTTTAGTAAGTTACATCGGTTAAAATTAGGTTATGTGAGGCTATAGTTAAGTTAGGTTAGGTTAGGTTAGGTTAGGTTAGGTCAAAAGTCAGTTGGGTTACTTATCCTTCTTATTATCATGTTCACAAACCATACTCTCCTCCCCTGGAAACAAGAGAGTACACCACCACCGGTCATAACACGCAGGTAGGACTTATTACTTGTGGTCTTGTTCTGGATTACCTGTTATTACGGTGAGCACATGACACACACACTAAAGCACTTAAATACATATACATTAACACACACACAGACACGCAGGCACACACACACACACGCACAACTACTGTACACCTGCCCAAACATGCATAACCTCACAGCATGCTCCCCCTCCTAGCCTGACTCACACAGCACAACACCCTCGATCCATGCTCCTGCACACCCACGATCCATGCTCCACATAACACAAATCAATCCAGGTCCCCCCGGCAACACGCTCCCTTTGTTCATGTCAGGTAGGCCACGTTCTGCCATGCTCCACATCACCAGGAACCCATCACAATGCTCCACGCCCTTGGACACACACACACACACGTAACGTCTTTCCAGTACATAACGCACCGTTCTCCCACCTAGAAAAAAACAAATCTATCTTCTCATATTTTTTTTCCACAATATGTCCCCCCCCCCATGTCACTCTCCACCATACACACACACGGTCTTCTCTCCGTTACCTTCTTCCCATCTCCTCAAACATCATCTCCCCTCCCTTACACGCACACAGTCTACATCATCACAAAATATCACTCCAATTGTTATTCGTTCCTTTACCTGGTTCAATGACGACGAATTAATACGTAACCTGAGCTCCCTTATCCCGTCCCCCCCCCCTCCCCCCCCCCCCCCATCCTACCACTGTCAGCAATAACTTAACTGGGTTGATGTAAGAGCAGGACGCCTTCAAGATGCAGCCATGGGGGAAGGTGGGGGCGTGATGGGGGGGGGAATTCCTGGCTCAAGGTCAATGTTTCTGCACAAGGACAACCCCGGCACCAGTCTTTGTTACGTCTGGAAGGGGAGGGGGGAGGAGGGGTTGTTTGGGTTTGTGGTGTTTTTATGTGTGTGTATATAGGAATGAGGGGGGGGGGGGTAGTGGCTGATTTTATGTGTGAAGTTTGTTTGTGTGTTTGTGTGTGTGTGTGTGTGTGTGTGTGTGTGTGTGTGTGGTACTCAGAGCTATCGTAAGCCTTTAACCACAGTAAAGAGAACAATAATACGGTTTCTCTTCAGTGATTACCTCAACAAGTATCTTTCGTCCACCCTCCTCCCCGTCACCTCTTACCCATGGCAACGTCATACACCCACACATCCACCCGGGCCACCCACTAACTCCCACGCATCTCTCATCATTTGCTTTCTCCTAAACACCGGTCTTCCTCCATCTCTACCTCCCCCCCGCCCATTAAAGACGCCCCTTCCTCCACCTACCTCTCAACGATGCCCTCCCCCTTCTCCTACAACTCTGCCCTACCCCTCCCCCCCGTCTCCTACAACGCCGCCCCTACCCCCCCTCCTACAAACGCTGCCCTCCCTCCACCTCTTCCCCCAACGGTGCCTCTTCATCCACCTACCCCTCAACGCCGTCCCTTCCTCGCCAAGATGACCAGGACGGTGCCGGCATTGTTTGAGACGGAGAGAAAGGAGGAGGAGGAGCTCTCATATAGAGTAATTGGTTTAGTGTCCCTTATGTTACCGCTGCCTGATACCACCCTCTGCTTCTCCTCCTCCACCCATCTTCTCTACCCCACTCTCCTCCTCCTCCTCCTCCTCCTCCTCCTGTTTTTCCTCCCTCTGCTCTTCCTCCTCATCCTGTTCTTCTTTCTCTTCCTCCTTCTGTTCTTCATCCTCCACCTATCTTCTCAATCCCCTTCTTCCTCCTCCTATCTCAATTAATACACCATAACCAGCGACTTAACCAACACACCAAGTGATAATGGCAACAAATCTATTACCTTACACAGACCAAGTTGACACAGGTGTTGAATCCCATTAAGGAAGGAAATGAACCTATACAAAGTCATATATTTTTACGTGTCTCTTGGGGGTTGGGTAATACACACACACACACACACGTAGTCACCCTCCCCCCCAGCAGGTGAAGCACTTTAATATGGATCCCACTTGATGGAGTAACCACCTGAGTGTTGATTATCTATAACAACGTCAACAATGTTAAGTCCTGCCTATAAATTATGATCTATATATATATACTGTATGTGTGTGTGTGTGTGTGTGTGTGTGTATCCTACGTATAAGTATTATTGGTGGTCAAAATATTACATTAAATTTCGCAAGAATAAATATATAAATTCAATACATTTAGTTACAAAGAAAACTAAAGAAAATGCGGAAGTGCAATATATTATGAGTGGCGACACGCGACCTGTACTGCACTGACGGGTTTACTGCACCTTGTGTGTGTGTTCGTCCGCCAGCACACCCCACATCCGCCGGCACTTAACCACGGTACCTGGGCTGCAGTGTTTGGTATAACAGGGAGGGGGAACCTGGAGTGATGGGATTGGCTCCTGGTAAACTGTATGTATATATAGTTAAGGTCTGCCAATTTGGACGGGAATCCTCACTAGCATGATGTACAGAATACTAACCTAATCTAACCAAACGATCCTAGGGTAGTTTAGGTTAGGTTAGGTTAGGTTAGGTTTGGTTAGGTTAGGTTAGGTTAGGTTTGGTTTGGTTTGGTTTGGTTAGGTTAGCTTTGTTTTTGATGTCTATTTCCTCCTTCCACAAATCGTTTTACATTCTAAGACTTAAAATAAACATGGAGGTCAAAATTCTGCCAAGATGCATCAAGAAGGAAAGTGGCGGAGCTAAACTGAGTAATTAACAGGCCCGGCACTGAGAAACACACCCATACACAAAACCCACCCACCCACTCGCCCACCCACACCCACACACCCACACACACCAACACACCCACCCACCCACACCCACACACCCACACCAACACACCCTCCCACCCACACCCCGCCTCACATACCTTTGGTCTGCTGTAACAAGTTCGACACACCAGCAGCTTACACTAAGGGTCTGACCAAAAGCATGCACGATTGACCAATGTGCGCCGTAGTGTGTCATGTACACGTGGAAATGCATTCAGGTGTGTGGCGTGTGATTGCATGTGCGTTTGTGGGCATTTACAGGTGTGGAAATTCTTGAAGGAGTGTTTGTTTGTATAGGCGTGGGATAATAACGTACCGGTATGTTTAGTTTCGCGTGTGTGTGTGTGTGTGTGTGTGTGTGCGTGTGTGTGTTAAGACAAGTAAACATATAAGAATTTCAACGTTTTTTGTATGGATAGCTTAAGTTAGACAGCACCTTCACACCGCTACATGGCACTGAAGCTTTTTACCTCACACGATAACATGTTTATACTAGGGTTCGGATCCAAGTGTAAATAACAGATGATTCAACAACGTCTATATCCAAACCCAAGATAGAAAAAAAAAATTGACTTTAGTTTTATTTTGAGTCTCGTTACTGAGATTAAGTGAACGGGAGAAGTGACTATCATTCACTGAGTCATCAATCTAGCCAATGTCCTCCGCAAAAAAAAAAAAAAATATATATATATTCAACTTTTTACCCAATTATTTCAGATTTTTTCTCTTGTTTCGTCGTTGTCGTTTTCATCCTTTTTCGATTTTCACTTTCCATCCTATTCTTCCTTTTCCTCTGCCTCTTCTTCCTCTTCCTCATCATTTTCTCCTTATTCACCTTCCTATTTTCCTTATTCATCCTCCCCCTTTCATTCCTTCTCCCTTTTTTCCTCCTCCTCACCCTTTTTCCCCCCTAGTCGTCACCACATACAGTAACACAACCTGCCAGGGAGACAAGTAAAAACAAAAACAAAAAACACCCTCGTTATTGAGACTCTCCGCCGGCTAATTGGAACATTTCCCCCAATTAAAGTTCCAATTTCGTCTAATTTTAAAACCTGGTACAACGGGTCTTCAATAGAGCTTTTTTTATTCTCTCTCCACAAACGAGGCCAAGACGGTTCTGTTGTCTTAAAAAGGGAACAGTGATGAGAGGCTGGTAAGTGGGTGATGACACAGTGTATTGGTGATGGTGATATTGACGGTAATGATGGTGATATTGACGGTAATGATGGTGATATTGACGGTAATGATGGTGATATTGACGGTAATGATGGCGATATTGACGGTAATGATGGTGGAATGATGGTGATACTGGTGATACTGATATTGATGGTGATAGTGAGTGATGACACGGCGCGATGGTGATATTGATGGTGGAATGATGGTGATACTAGTGATACTGATATTGATGGTGTATTGATGATGGTGATGACGGTGAAGGGAAGGAGGTGCTTATGGTGATAGTGGGGTGATGGTGACAGCGGAGTGGAGTGTTGGTGATGAAGGCCATATGCTGAAAATTTAAGAAAGTGTGACCGGCTGAATATAAAATTATCATGGTAATTTTATGATAGTATAGTGACTAGGCCTTCTCCAACTTCTAAACCAATGTTGGATATGTGGAAGTTCTTGTACAACATTGTAATAACATCAACAGGTCCAAAGGTTACCGGAATGGTGACTTAACATGTCCCAGTAAGTAGCACAGAAATAATTTGTAATATGACAAAATTATTATAAATAAATGCTAACTTTATTTACTGAGTTTACTATAATGCTAACATAACGATTTTTAATAGTTACAAAAAGTAAAATATGTCTTTTTTAATATATGATTTCCTTATAAATTAGACTTTGGTTAGGTTAGGTTAGATTAAGACAGGTTAGGTTAGGTTAGAATAGGAAAGATTGGTTAGGTGACATTAAGTTAGGTTAGATTAAGACAGGTTAGATTAGATTAAGGCAGGTTAGAATAGGAAAGTTTGGTTAAGTGACATTAGGTTAGGTTAGCTTAAGTTAGGTTAAGTTCAACATTGTGTTTCATAAGCCCCATCATGATGATAAACACGTGTTATTGGTGACACTTTCATATCAGGGATGGCATACTTCAACCCTTACAAGGCGACCTACGTAAGATTGACCCATTGATTGTTATAAGATAATGGTGTCAAGAGAGTTGGGATGGTGATGGGTGGAAGGGATGGTGATGAGCGGAACGGATGGTGATGAGGGGAAGAGACGGTGTTGAGGGGAAGAGATGGTGATGAGAGGAAAAGATGGTGATGGGAGGAAAAGATGATGATGGGCGGAAAAGATGGTGATGAGAGGAAAAGATGGTGATGGGAGGAAGAGATGATGATGGGCGGAAAAGATGGTGATGGGAGGAAAAGATGATGATGGGCGGAAAAGATGGTGAGGAAAGATGGTGATGGGCGGAAGCGATGATGATGGGCGGAAAAGATGTGATGAGGAAAGATGTGATGGAGGAAAGATGTGATGGGAGATGTGATGGGAGGAAGAGATGATGATGGCGGAAAGATGTGATGAGGGAAAAGATGTGATGGGGAAGAGATGATGATGGCGAAAGTTTGATGGGGACGGATTTGAGGAAGGATGTTGATGGTGATGGGCGGAAGAGATGGTGATGGGCGGAAGAGATGGTGATGGTGCTAGAAAGACGGATATTAATGGGAAGTAATAGTGATGATAAAGGGTGATGAGGGAGATGATGAGGGAGATGTTGGAGGGTACTGAGAGAGAGAGAGAGAGAGAGAGAGAGAGAGAGAGAGAGAGAGAGAGAGAGAGAGAGAGAGAGAGAGAGAGAGAGAGAGAGAATATATATATGTTAAGAATTGATAATGAGCACTGTAATACAACTCTCTCTCTCTCTCTCTCTCTCTCTCTCTCTCTCCTGTTATTATTGGTAGTCGGCCTCGGGTTAACCATGACATAGCCAAGCATCCCGACGACAACACAACCTTGAGATGGAACTGTTATGTTACCATCGATAAAAAACTTTTGTAGTGTATTAAGTGAGGAGTGAATAGGCCATAAACCCTGGAGGGGGGGGGGGGGGATGGGGGCAGGAACAGGACTCACACACTCACCCCTAAGGCCCTAACACATCCATCATCACCACCCCCGAACATACCCACCACAGCCAACCCTCCTAAAATAACCCCCCACCCCCCAAATGTTTTCTACCACTCCCCAACTAACCGCCACACCAGCCCCAACTAACATCCACACCACCCCCAATTGACCTCCACATCCACCCCCAACTAACCTCCACACCACCCCCCAACTAACCTCCACATCCACCACCCCAACTAACCTCCACACCACCCCAACTAACCTCCACACCTCCCACAACTTGCCCCTACGTCCCCGAAACTCAACCGCCACCACATCCCACCACCACACCCCACCACCACACCCCTCCACCACACCCCTCCACCACACCCCACCACCACACTCCTCCACTACACCCCACCACCACACCCCACCACCACACCCCACCACCACACCCCTCCACTACACCCCACCACCACACCCCTCCACCACACCCACCCACCACACCCCACCACCAGACCCCTCAACCACACCCCACCACCACACCCCTCCACTACACCCCACCACCACACCCCTCCACCACACCCACCCACCACACCCCACCACCACACCCCTCCACTACACCCCACCACCACACCCCTCCACCACACCCCTCCACCACACCCCACCACCACACCCCACCACCACACTCCTCCACTACACCCCACCACCATACCCCACCACCACACCCCACCACCACACCCCACCACCACACCCCACCACCACACCCCACCACCACACCCCACCACCACACCCCCCACCACACCCCACCACCACACCCCACCACCACACCCCACCACCACACCCCACCACCACACCCCTCCACCACACCCCACCACCACACCCCTCCACCACACCCACCCACCACACCCCACCACCACACTCCTCCACTACACCCCACCACCACACCCCACCACCACACCCCACCACCAGACCCCTCCACCACACCCCACCACCACACCCCTCCACCACACCCACCCACCACACCCCACCACCACACCCCTCCACCACACCCCACCACCACACCCCTCCACCACACCCCACCACCACACCCCTCCACCACACCCCACCACCACAACCCCTCCACCACACCCACCCACCACACTCCTCCACTACACCCCACCACCAGACCCCTCAACCACACCCCACCACCACACCCCTCCACTACACCCCACCACCACACCCCTCCACTACACCCCTCCACCACACCCCACCACCACACCCCTCCCCAGCTACACCTCCTCATATCCTACAGCTTCCTCCTGTCCTCGCTAAACTTGCAAGGGTTTACGACTCATTTTAAGGCTTTCCTGCAATTATGACAACCTGGTGACGGGTTAACAGGACCTTGCAGACGGCCAGCTGAGGATCGTACAGATGAGAAATATGTAGTAAGAGAGGGACCCAAGACTACTGTGAGGCCTCGGGTAAAATAACGTACGAAATAACAATAATAAAAGTGCTTAGGGAACACCTGAAGATTAAGGCACCTCTCCGTTTACTTCACCTGACGATTAAACACCTTAACCCAGCCTGAAGTGAGGGGAGTGAGGGTAGGGTAGGGTAGGGTAGGGTAGGGGGGGGGGGGGGTAGCGTAGGTAAGGTCATTTCAGTGCTAGGTTGAGTTAGATTACGTTGGGTTGGGTTGAGTTAAGTTAGCGCTACAATATTTAATCATCATCAGGTAAAATAAACTTGGGTGCCAAATCTTCAGGTGTTCCAGATGCACCAGCACCCAGCCAGCCAGTGAGTGATCCAACCAACTGTACCAATCTAACATAATCCTATCATTTCCCCCACAGTTCCTCCTCTTCAACAGCTCCGGCATCTTCACCACATGAGATAAACTCGGGTCTTAGGTTCTCAGGCGCCTGGATGCATCACATGAACAGACTCAGTAACTTCCAGGAGGCTGTGCTTATGCCCTCTTAAATTAAAAAACAAACACCATGAATCCCCCAGACATACATACATACATACATACATACATATGTTACTGTGTTGTATCATACGGGGGTTTAAGTCGGCTCACGAGTATAAAACTTTGATGTTGAAACTTGATGGATATTTTCAGATTTATCTTTAGTGTTCAATCTTTTTTTTTTCTTTTTTTAACAATCCGGACACCAATTTACCCTCAATAATTCTTAAACTAGACGTAAAGGTAAACCACAACTTTAAACCCCAATCTGGACACCAATTTACCCTCAAGAATTCTTAAACTAGACGTAAAGGTAAACCACAACTTTAAACCCCAATCCGGACACCAATTTACCCTCAAGAATTCTTAAGCTAGAGGCAAAGATAAACCAACAAAACATTAAACCCCTATTAAAGAGAGAGTCAACATGCAGGTAGTGGTAAACCTCTTGTGTAAGGTGATGGCTGCAGTGCTCGGTAAGATAGACGCTTGAATTACGTTCCCATAGTATACGGACTACCGGACAATAACAATGTACGGGCTAACGGACAATAACAACAATGTATGGACTAACGGACAATAACAACAATATAGAGTGGCTTCATTGTTACCAGGAGCATCAGCTGAAAAAAGGTAAAAAAACAAAAAAAAACAGTAAAAAAAAAAAATATTATTGTCTCTTCCTTAACAAAACAAACATGTTATTTTGAGATTGAGAAGAAGTTATAATTAGACGAATAATTTTACCCTTATGTTTGCCAAAGATCCCAAAACAACGTAAATGGCGGGAACTTTGCCGCGCCTTCGTCTCTGTTCCCATAATGCTCTACACCCTCATCCACGACAATATAACTTTTATTCCCGGTTATGTTAAAAAGTCATTAATGTGTTGGACTTTTTTTTTTCCTATACAAAATGTAAATATAGTAAAAAAAATATATATATAATAAAATAAAAAATCCAAAATGCCGAGACGCAAACATTAAAAACAAGTGAATGTGAATAGAAAAAAGGTCGCATAGTCTCCAAGGGATAATGCCACCCCCAGTCCCCACCTCTCCCCCTGCTTGTGTGAGACGGGACGATTGCCTTCACGCTGATAACTTTGCACAACTCCCTACCGTCTGGAAACTATTAAACACAAACTTAATTCACACTTTGAGACGTTTTCAAAAGACAACTTTAATCTTTTTGGCAATCACACGAACTCCCTAACCAAGTATCCTGATAGAATTCAATTTCGTAGTTTTATCAAGAGGGAATCAGGGGTCTCTCTCTCTCTCTCTCTCTCTCTCTCTCTCTCTCTCTCATACATGAATTAACGAGTACTTTTCTATGACGATTATTTTAATATTTATATGACTTTAATGTCAATAATTCACAGGTTATTTCAGATCGTTCTCTTACCCATTTGCCACTTTAGTCACACACACACACACACACGTACGTCACCAAACTCAGCTTACACAGTCGTATCAGATAAGCTATTCCAGTTATCTTGCTGGCCGCTATATGAGATGTTTACTGTACTGATATTCACATTCTTAATCCAATTTAAGATAGATGCGTGCGTGCGTGCGTGCGTGCGTGTGTGTGTGTGTGTGTGTGTGTGTGTGTGTGTGTGTAAAAGGAAAACACGACAATTTGCACAATGTTTCCCCGAGTCATGGAGTCTTGAGGCGTCTCACAATGAGAAACATCAATAAGGCTTACTGATGGAACACTGTGGCCCCGCCTGTGATAAGTAACCCGGGGCATATAATGGGCAGGACTTTAGGCATCCTCTGGCTTACCTGTTAGGATTATAGTGAATAACTTGGGGGGGGGGGGGGAGGAAGCTGGGGAGGAGAGAGGAAACCAGCATTGGGAGGAGAGGAAGGCAGTGTTGGGATGAAGAGTGTGTGTGGTGTTGCAGGTCTTACCAGGACGTGAAGACTCGTCTTGTTTACACACAGCCTCAAACATGTTATACATATTATTCTCTCTCTCTCTCTCTCTCTCTCTCTCTCTCTCTCTCTCTCTCTCTCTCTCTCTCTCTCTCAATTACACAATGTTGGGTGTTGTTAAGTAATTCTCTGTTTTAACAAGATCAGAAAAACTTTGGTTTAATGTTGATTTGTGTGTGTGTGTGTGTGTGTGTGTGTGTGTGTTGTGGAATGACTTGCCCCGCCCAGGTGTTGGCAGGTGAGGCATGCTGGCGCCACTGTTTGGTGCAGTATACACGCACGCAAGCACATACAAACGTATGTACGTAGTATATTCCCAAAACAGCATCGTACTAACTATGGATCCCTAAAATGCATCCTTCACGTGTCCACTGCCACCCAAATAATACAAAGCTGCACTTAATGCCTCCCCAAGTAACTATTTCCTACTCCCAACACACCGAATACATTATCAGCAACACACTGCTAACTCTTGGTCTCGTCCCTACATGGAGTGAAAAAATAGTGTTGGCACCGTCACAACCACGTAAACACCACGGCCTCCACCGCCACCACCAGACACCACGTCCTCCTGGCAGCGTAGACAAGGTTTACGAGCAAAGTTTACACATAACTAATACTTTTTTACATAACACGAGCCTCCTACCAGCCGAGACCTCAACACACTAGTTGGAGCCTCACTCAAATTTTTCTCACGTTTTCCAACGTTTCATGTCTATCTCCCTCCCTAACTCACTTTATTTTAAATATTTCATATCTGGTGTACATTCACTCATTTATTTTCTCTCTGATGCAGATGGTATCAGTAATGTACAAACAATATTTACGTTATCAGACAGTTATCTCCGTGATCGATCTCTTTCACCCACACACATTTCCCAAATCCAATCCACCAGTCCTGCCAGCACAACTGACCTAAGACAGCAGCGTTGATACAATAAGAAGCTGAGGAACCCATCAAGGCAACACAATGACAAACACACGAGAAAAGTCGACCCTAAACCCTTCCTCAGCACACAGGCGTCATAGTTCTCACCCTCACAATAGCAGCTAGAAGAAACTTAATATATGCTACATGATACTAAATATTAATAAAAAGTTCAAATTAACTCTACGGTTACATCCAACCGTGTTTGAACGTCAACTTAACAAGACTGTGTGTGTGAGCCACCTACGTTACCAGTATCAATGCCAGTGCCTTCTACCTTCACCTTGGCACTGACCTACAACAACGTGTGGTGTCTCCTTCCTACCTACGTACAAATGCCCTCAACTAATCTTCCTTAAATAAACCAAATACCATCAACCTGACACTCTACCTTAACCCTTTGAGTCCTGGAGGGTTAAACAATCATCTTCAAAGTGTTAAAATATCATCCTCAAAAGGGTTAAAACATCCTAAAAAAGGGTTAAACAATCCTAAAAAAGGGTTAAACCAACGTTCTCAGTGGGTTAGTTAAATGAACCAGATACATTTAACTGAAGTAATTAAATAACATACCTAAAATATTAATATACACTGATTTTTTTTTGTTTTTACCGGGGGGGGGGGGGGGGGGGGGGGGGGAGAAGGGTTGGTTGAACGAGCTGTTGATGGGTGTTGCTGACTAGTGTGACGCGACAGAGGTACGATACACCAGATACAGAACTAGTTATTGAAGTGTAGGGGAAGGGGAGGAGTATAACCTTATCAGTACACAACACAGTTCACACGGCGGCAACAGGGAATGAAGGACATAGATTGAGGGGGGAATGTGAAGAATGTGTTTATTCTAGTTTCGGGTAGAGAGAGAGAGAAAGAGAAAGAGAAATGGAAAGAGAAATGAGAAAAGAGGAAGGGAAAGACGGAGAAAATAAAGAGAGAAAGAGAGAAAAGGAGAACGAGAGAAAAAGATTAAGAGAACGAGAGAAAAAGAATAAGAGAACGAGAGAAAAAGAAAAAGAATAAAGAACGAGAGAAAAAGAAAAAATGAAAGAAGAGACAAAAGGGAGAAGAGAAAGAAAGAGAATACACAAAGGGGAGAAGAAAGAGAGAGAAGAGACATAGGGGGAAGAGAGAAAGAAAGAGAAAAGACAAAGGGAGATAGAAAGAACACTGCAGAATCGACCCTCATCACGTCAAAGGTTCGCCCCTGCTGCATTAATTTCTTGCTTCTGAGTTTTTTAATACCAAGATCTATTATTAACCGATCCACAGCTAGGAGGGTGATGTAGCTAATCTGTGTGTGTGTGTGTGTGTGTGTGTGTGTAGTGAAATCAAGTGATATGATTATGTGTATGTGGTGTAATACGGTGTGCGCGAGTCTAAAATTCTAAATCAAAGTCAAAGTAACATATCATCCTATTGAGAACAAACTGATGTGGCCATCCAGGATGTGACGCCGCCCGCCTGACTGACTGACCACAACGCCCTCCCTCCCTCCCTCTCCCACCTGTACAGTCAACCCGGAACTGTGGGGAGATGAGAACCAGGCGTCTCTCAGCTCTCATGAACACCCACGAGACACCAAGGTTCAAACAAAGTCTGTGTGTGTGTGTGGGTGTGTGGGTGTGTGTGTGTGTGTGTGTGTAATATACAGAGGAACGTGGAACAGTTAATATAGGGGAATGGATGAACAGGAGGAATATTTTGTACAAGAGACAGTTGCCATAGAGAGAAAGAACCAAGATAGTGAAAAAAAATAACACGACGACAATACAAACCCACTACACCAAACACAATACAAAAACGACGCCATAAAACACAAAAACGACGCCACAACAGACCACAACAAGACATACGCCCACAAAACACTATACAACACAGATCCGCAACACAACACAAACACCCATTGACCAATCAGCCTTCAGAACCAACATCAACCAGTTAAGCCCACGAAAAAACAACACACACACACACACACACGACCAAAACATTAATAAACCAAAGAAAACATTCCACACGGCTATTAAAAACAGTAATATTTTCTTTTATATCTTTAATATTAGATACGTGAGAGTGAGCGGCGGCTGTTATCACCATAATCCCCCTAACGACTACCTCTCTCACACCATCACCACTCACCATCACCACTCACCATCACCACCCTCTAACACCCCTCATTATAACCACCATCACCCCTCCACCACATCTCACCACCAGCCACCACCACCTTTCCACCACACCACCTTACCACCACACACCACCTCTCCACCATACCTCATCACACCACACCATCACCCCTCATCACCACAACCCCCCCCCCTCACTACCACCACCCACCCTTCTCTCTCATTTCTTTCAGTATTCCGTATGTTAATTTGGTATGTGTTGAAGTAATCTCGGTATTTAACGAGAGTAATGACCAACGTGATGCAGCAATTATATATAAAAAAACTACAAAGTCCAGTCCGAGGGTGGTGATGATGATGATGATGATGGTGATGATGATGATGATGATGATGACAGACTGCAGAGGTCAGTTTTGTTATGTGTTATCAAGGCCAAGGATCAAGTTGAATGTTATCAGATTAAAGACTTGGGAGCTACAGTACATAACAAAGTAATTACGATATTGGTTCTTGGTATTTCAAACTTATCGTCATACTATAAAAAAAAAAATTAACCTAAACTTAACCTAATCCTAACTAACTACACACTTAAATAACTTAATTAACTACACGCTTAATCTAACCTAACCTAACTATACTCAACTTGGGTCATGGTAGTTTTCTATCATCTTAACAACCAGAGTAACTAAATATACCAGAGTTATTCCTTAAAAAAATATATCCAATCCGATCAATCACATTCTGGCTGACAGGCTGGCTCTCTCTCTCTCTCTCTCTCTCTCTCTCTCTCTCTCTCTCTCTCTCTCTCTCTCCTTTGTTTGATTTCAGGTGCTAATGCAAACAGGTGTGATTTCATTACCCCTCAATGGCAGCCACAATGACCTCAATTGGGATTCCAGTTCTGATGCTGCTGACCCCAATTCTGCTTGTCGATAGTTACTCCGCTAAAGCCGATTTGCGGTGAAATTCCGGGAAAATGCGCGTGAAGACTGCTATCAAACTAATCTAATAGAGAATAGTTGCCAGCTGAATAACATGGTACCAGCTGTGATGGAGTGAGAGGTTTCATTCTACCAGCCATGGTGGGGCGGAGGGCTTCATTCTACCAGCCATGGTGGGGCGGAGGGCTTCATTCCACCAGCTGGGATGGGTGAGAGGCTTCATTCTACCAGCTGTGATGGGCGAGAGGCTTCATTCTACCAGCTGTGGTGGGGCGGAAGGCTTCATTCTACCAGCCGTGGTGGGGCGGAGGGCTTCATTCTACCAGCCATGGTGGGGCGGAGGGCTTCATTCTACCAGCCATGGTGGGGCGGAGGGCTTCATTCTTCCAGCCATGGTGGGGCGGAGGGCTTCATTCCACCAGCTGGGATGGGTGAGAGGCTTCATTCTACCATCTGTGATGGGCGAGAGGCTTCATTCTACCAGCTGTGGTGGGGCGGAAGGCTTCATTCTACCAGCCGTGGTGGGGCGGAGGGCTTCATTCCACCAGCTGTGATGAAGTGAGAGGCTTCATTCTACCAGCTGTGGTGGGGCGGAAGGCTTCATTCTACCAGCCGTGGTGGGGCGGAGGGCTTCATTCCACCAGCTGGGATGGAGTGAGAGGTTTCATTCCACCAGCTGTGATGGAGTGAGAGGCTTCATTCTACCAGCTGTGATGGAGTGAGAGGCTTCATTCTACCAGCTGTGATGGGCGAGAGGCTTCATTCCACCAGCTGGGATGAAGTGAGATGTTTCATTCTACCAGCTGGGATGGAGTGAGAGGTTTCATTCCACCAGCTGGGATGGAGTGAGAGGTTTCATTCCACCAGCTGTGATGGAGTGAGAGGTTTCATTCCACCAGCTGTGATGGAGTGAGAGGCTTCATTCCACCAGCTTTTCATTCCACCAGCTGTGATGGAGTGAGAGGCTTCATTCCACCAGCTGGGATGGAGTGAGAGGCTTCATTCTACCAGCTGGGATGGAGTGAGATGTTTCATTCTACCAGCTGGGATGGAGTGAGAGGCTTCATTCCACCAGCTGGGATGGAGTGAGAGGCTTCATTCTACCAGCTGGGATGGAGTGAAAGGCTTCATTCTACCAGCTGGGATGGAGTGAGAGGCTTCATTCCACCAGTTGTGATGGGCGAGAGGCATCATTCTCAGCTGTGATGGGTGAGAGGCTTCATTCTACCAACTGTGATGGAGTGAGAGGCTTCATTCTACCAACTGTGAGCGGAATGACTCATTCTAACAATTATGGAAGAGAAGCCTTACTATGACATGACCTGTACAGTACATGACAGAGGTTTAAGACGACGACAACAAGATTACAAGAGGTGAGGGAGAGGGAGATTTAAAACACACACACACAATTCACAACGTAGGCACACACAAACAATTCACCACACACATACACACACACACACACACGCCCTTCAGGATTTATTGGTCTCCAAAACTGGGCCACCAACAACCACGTCACCATCAACCATACCAAGACCATGGTTATGCACATCAACCTCTCCTCCGACATTGTTCCACCCCCTTCCATTACTTTAGGTCCCAACACACTCCAGGTTGTAGATTCAACTAAGCTCCTCGGCGTCACCATAGATAACAAACTAAATTGGAAACTATACGTCAGTGAAGTTGTCAAATCCTCCAGTTTCCGTCTCCACCTCCTCCGCCGACTCAAGTCCCTCGGAGTTCCTGCACCCGAGCTCCTCAGTATTTACTCAACATTCATACTTCTCAAGCTCACTTTTGCCTCCCCTACCTGGTCTTCCTCCCTAAATGCCACACAACGTAAACACGTAGAAAAAGTGCAAAAGAGGGCATGCAGGATTATTCTCTCCCCTTCCTACTCCACATATCAAGAAGCGCTCAACACACTGACCCTTTCGACTCTCACTGACCATCACTACGACCTGATCTGCAAATTTGGGAAGAAGTTTCTACACCATCCTCGACACCGGCTCCAACTACCACCTGAGATCCCTAGCCCGAGAATTGCTGTTCGACACCACAACTGCATCCAGCCCATACGTGCACGAAGTGGTCGCTATAAGAACAGCCCAGTCCCAACCATTGTAAAAAATTATCAATAACTTGTAATAAACCAGTGTATTCACTCCCAGTAAATACTACTTCTTGCACTGTCACTATGTTGAAATGCCCTGTAGTTTGAGCTTTTCCCCATCTAGTTATTATATATCTTATTTATATCACTTATGTTATTTGTATATTATTTGTAAACCCATTCCCCAATTATGTAACTGTATATTTTCAGCCTTCTGGCTGCTATGCTCTTTCAATAAACCGTTAATTATTATTATTATTATTATTACTATTATTATTATTTTACACACACACACACACACACACACACACACACACACACACACACCCACACATACCACACGTCTGACTGTACACTACACAAACACACACAAAACCCCACTCCACTACACTCGAGAGGATGAAGTAGGAACGGGCTCTTGACACGACCCAAACACAGGGACAGAGGCAGTGAGGGGCTGGAGAGAGACAGTAGCGTGTCCATGTTTACCATACAAGCTAGACACACGACGTGGATAGATCAAGTCAAGTCAAACAAGTCACGTTAGGTTAGGTACAGGTTTGGCTACTTTGGCTTGGCTTGGCTTGGCTTGGCTAGGTGCAGCAGAGCGACAGACACGGTCCTGGGGCGTGTCTAAGGATTGTTTACTCACACGTATGTAGGAGGACGAACGCCTATATCCAAGATGATAAACTGAAGATTGTTTTTTTAAGAGGAAAATTTACCTAACCGGGTCCAGATTTTTTTAAGATAACGACTTAAACTATAAAAAAAAACCCAATCATATCTCAGTTACATACGTTCAAAACACCACAAAACATTACGGACAAAATTCTATCCTATACCTTAACTCACTCTCTTAACCGATATCAAAGACAAAATAACTCCAAGATTATTGATAATTTTACACAGCAGCAACAAAGAAAAATATTACGGCTTTCTATTTTTATCATTTATAAGTTTGTTCTATTCTTTCATTTACATGTAGTGATGCAACGAATATTTCCTGACACCTTCTTCGACTCTCTCGCCTGTATGGTTATTCAACACCTTACCTCCAGCTCTCAGCCAGCCCCCTTACCTACCAACCTTACCTACAATACCTACCCACCTGCCTTACCTACCTACCTGACCTCTCACTCACTCTCCCTATCACCACACGGATATACTCCCCTCTCTCCTGTCCTCATCTCATCTCCCGGCCTGCCTCTCTCAATCCCTTTCTCCCTTCTTCATTTTACGACCCATTCACTCCTCCCCATATTTATTTTACCTTCCATTGCCTTCCTCTCTCTCCATTCGTCATCTATCCACTCCCCTCCCTCCCGCCCACACACCCTCCCTCCCGCCCACACCCCACTTTCTCGTACCCTCCCTCTCTCACCCCTTATCTCCCTCCTTCCCCTTCTCCCTCCCCTTCCTCTTGTTCCTCACCTTCCGCTTCTTTCTCACCTCCAATCCCTTCCACCCTGACCTCCACTCCCCTCTAAGCTGCAATGCGGACCCCAACACTAAACACCACAAGACCAAACAACCTACACTAGCCAGGCCTGAACAACAACACACGTTTAGAGGGTAAATGTTAACAATGGAGTAACTTTCTTCTTGAAGTAACTGGTGAGTGATTCTCGCCAACATTAAAAGAAACAAATAGAGTTAAGGGAGTTAACTGTGTATAGGTTAATGAGGGAGTGTGGAGATGCGTTTGTTGTTGTTATTATTAGTAGTAATAGTATCGTTATTGTTAGTGTTGTTATTGATAATATTATTTGTTTTTATTTTTATTATTATTATTATTATTATTATTATTATTATTATTATTATTATTAATTACTTATTTTGATTGTTATTTAGTTTAATTATGTTTGTCAGTAATTATTTTTATTCTTATTTTCATTTTCATTATCAATAACAACAACAACATTTACGAGCCAAAAAACTACTAATGATGATAATATTAATTATAATAACAATAATAATAACAATAACAATAATAATAATAATAATTACTAACAAACATAATATTCTAACTAAATGACAATCAAAATATATAATAATAATAATACAAAAAAACAATAACTATTAATGTTATCAATAACAACACTAACAATAACTATACTATTACCAATAATAATAACAACAAACGAATCCACATACTCCCTCGTTAACCTATACACAGATAACACCACAACTCTTGAAGCGTACAACTGCTCCTGAGAAAGCATATACTGTATAGCTTTCCCATCTTTCACCCAGGCACGTAATTTATCCTGGTAAAGCTAACGCACACACGCGCACTCGCCAACCATCAGTGAGACAAGACGTGGCCTGATGGCGCTCCGGGTTTTGGCAGCCAGGCCGAGTCTGTTTGGCCCTGCCCCCCCCCCTCTCCCTGCTATATCCCAACGCCCTACCAGCCTTACTACACTGGGATTTATGCAGCAAAACATTCAAGTGATCAGTGCAATGATTGATTACCAAACAGTGTTCCGATAGTTCATCCCAAGGAAAAGCACAAAAACACAGCAGTGTAATACCAGACAGTGGGCACTTTGTCGGCCACCTTCAAAGTGCCAGTGACAAGGACCACCGCGATGTTTACATATATTGTGGATACTGTGTCGGCGACCCTAAGCGCCAGAGACAAGGACTCACGGTAAACGGTGTTTACGACTGTCAAATATTAACAGATGTCTACCAGTGTCAGTGGCCCTCAAAGTGCCGCCAGTGAGTTTAAGGCCACCGGGGACAAACACTTCCGTCCGCCCACAACAACAGATATCAACAGATGGCTACCAATCACTTACTCACGACGCTCTCTGTACCTTCAAAAGCATGGGAACGGTTATCCTGATGGCAGTGTTATCACGCGACTCAAGTCACTGAACATATTCCATGCGCGCAGCCGTAGACAGTGGCGTCATAAACAAAAGCCCATTAGGACCGTAACCTCCACTAGGAAACCAGAGACACCCACCCCTGACAGACCGTACCATTACACAGAAGTTCCACGGGTATGGCATGATCTCCCGTCCTTACTGCTCTCCCCCGGCTTGACACAACCACTTTCCCTGCTTACCTACCAGCCCCCTTTCCCACTGACTTAGGAGAAGAATTTGAAGTAACAAAACGTCTGGCCAAACTGAAGTTAAGACACTCCACCACCCCCATTGACTTACCAACGAAACTTTCAAGGAGTTCTCCCCGGAGCTTGCTAAACCCCTCTGCTCCATCATCAATGCTTCCCTCAGTGAAGCTGACTGGAAGACTTCATATGTGTCACCAGTGCCCAAGTTAACAAGCCCACAATCCTTAAATCAGCCACGACCCATTGCAATCACCCCAATACCCAGCTTAATCTGTGAAAGCTTTGTGTTTGAATGAGCCTATGCTGATATTGCAGGCGCCGTAGATCCTCAGCAATTTGGTAATATGAAAACTTCCTCTCCACTCACTTACATATTCCGCCATCTGGAGAAACGAAAAACGTCTGTAGCTGTCGCCTTCATTGAATTCACCAAGGCATTCGACCTAGTCGACCACAATTTAATCATCAACAAAGCTATCGACCTCGGATTGCGAAGAAATCTTATACCCTGGCTTACAGACTTCCTCAGTAACCGACGCCAAGCTGTACGCTTCCGAAGGGCTGTCTCCACCTGTCAGTCACTCACCTGTGGCGTCCCCCAAGGCACCAAGATGAGACCACTATGCTACCTTATGCTTATCAATGATGCCTTAAGAGAAACCCCTTCTCGCTGGAAATATGTCGACGACTCCACCATTGGGATCAGTGTCAACAATTCTGCTCCCGACTATACCGCCCTTCAGGATTTATTGAACAGTCTCCAAAACTGGGCCACCAACAACCACGTCACCATTAACCATACCAAGACCATGGTTATGCACATCAACCTCTCCTCCGACGTTGTCCCACCCCCTTTCATTACTTTAGGTCCCAACACACTCCAGGTTGTAGATTCCACTAAGCTCCTCGGCGTCACCATAGACAACAAACTAAATTGGAAACCACAAGTCAGTGAAGTTGTCAAATCCTCCAGTTTCCATCTCCACCTCCTCCGCCGACTCAAGTCCCTCGGAGTTCCTGCTCCCGAGCTCCTCAGTGTTTACTCAACATTCATACTTTCCAAGCTCACCTATGGCTCCCCTACCTGGTCTTCCTCCCTAAATGCCACACAACGTAAACACCTAGAAAAAGTGCAAAAGAGGGCACGCAGGATTATTCTCTCCCCTTCCTACTCCACATACCAAGAAGCGCTCAACACACTGACCCTCTCGGCTCTCACTGACCATCACCACGACCTCATCTGCAAATTTGGTGAGAAGCTTCTGCACCATCCTCGACACCGGCTCCTACTACCACCCAAGATCCTTCGTCCGAGAATTGCTGTTCGACACCACAACCGCATCCAGCCCATACGAGCACGAACTGATCGCTATAAGAACAGCCCAGTCCCAACCATTGTAAAAATTATCAATAACTTTTAATCAACCACTGTAATCACTCCCAGTCAATCTTACTTTTTGCACTGTCACTATTTTGAAATGCCCTGTATTTTGAGCTTTTCCCCACCTAGTTATTATATACCATATTTGTATCACTTATGTTACTTGTATATTATTTGTAAATCAAGAGACCCATTCCCCAATTATGTAACTGTATATTTTCAGCCTTCCGGCTGCCATGCTCTTTCAATAAACCGTTAATTATTATTATTATTATTATATTATTATTATTATTATTATTATTATTATTATTACTATTATTACACACACACACACATCTGTTTGATGGCGGTAGTTACCGCCATCAAACAGACGAAAAATAACAAAGCCTCAGGGCCTCATGGAATCCCAGCCGAGGTGTACAAAGCAGGAGGACCTCTGCATACCAGTCGTCTCCACTCTCTCCTGGAGTATATATGGGAAAAGGAGGAAATCCCCCAAGCTTTTAAAGACACCTCCATTGTCACTATTTATAAGAGCAAGGGGGACCGGTCAGACTGTGGCAGCTACCGTGGGATCTCGCTGCTGTCCGTAGCTGGCAAGGTTATCGCCCGAGTCCTCCTAAACAGACTCCTTCCTGAGGCGGAAAACTTCCTCCCAGAATCTCAATGTGGTTTTAGACCATCACGGTGCACTACACCACTGACATGATCGTTGCTGCCTGGAAGATACAGGAAAAGTGCAGAGAACAGGGTCGTGACCTATACCTGGCTTTCATCGACCTAACCAAGGCCTTCGACTCGGTCAACAGGGAAGCCCTCTGGTGGACCCTCAGCCGTTTTGGCTGCCCACCAAATTTCATCGCCATTGTGAGGCAACTCCACGATGGCATGAACGGCAGTGTCCTTGCACAGCGACACCCAGTCAGAGTTCTTCCCCATCAAACAGGGGTTAAACAAGGGTGAGTACTGGCACCAACTTCCATTTTCTTGGCTGCCTTCCTTACTCGTGCCAGTGCCAATTTAGCCAGCGGGGTGAACATCGAGTTCCGGGTAAAGGGGGGTCTTTTCAACATAAGACGAGCCCAGGCAAGAACAAAGGTGTCGGCAACTTCCATTATTGAGCTTCAGTATGCAGACGAACTCACCCTTGTTGCTCACACTGAACACGACCTACAGGAGATCCTGAACCCCTCGGCAGATGCGTATGCACACTTCGGCCTTGAAATGCAAGTACTTAAGACTCAGATTCTCTTTCAACCTGCCCATGGTTCAGACACACCACCACCATCCATCCAGCTTAACGGTACTACCCTCTCCAATGTTGACCACTTTCGGTATCTCGGCTCCCACCTGTCCTCCACCGCAAACATCAATGAAGAGATTCATCATCGGATCAGATGTGCATCTCAAGCATTGGCCGGACTCCGAAATCGTGTCTTCAGCTGTAGGGAGCTGAAATTATCCACAAAGCTGCACGTATATCAAGCAGTGGTCCTGCCCACCCTACTATATGGTAGTGAGACATGGGTCATATACAGGAGGAACCTTAAGACACTTGAAAACATTCACCAACGTACTCTACGTTCCATCCTCCGAGTTCGCTAGGAAGACAAGAGAACAAATGTCAGTATTCTTGCTGACGCCGACTGTAGGAGCATCGAGGCTACCATTATCCATGAACAACTACGTTGGACTGGCCATGTTACCCGCATGGACGACAATACACTGCGAACGCAGCTACTTTATAGTCACCTAACGAATAGTAAACGTAACCCCGGCAGGCAATTGAAAAGGTATAAGGATAGTCTTAAGACAAACCTGAAAAGGTGCCAAATGGACCCCTTCACCTGGGAGTCGATTACTCCACATCGTAATGCTTGGAGAAGCACCACACGAGAAGGTGTCAATACTTTCGAGTTAGCCCATCTTCAAACCGAGGCAAACAAGCGACAACGTCGGAAAGACGCTGCCACCGCCCCTCCCACAGTAGATGGAGCCCTCCACATGTGCAACGAATGTGGCTGACGCTGCGGGTCCTGCATCGGCCTCTTTAGTCACCTCAAAACTCACTAACGTAGGTGACATCCCTAATAACTCATATCATTGTATCAAAGTTGGATGATCGTCATACTCGATTCCGAGTGACAGCAAAGTAGTAGTAGTAGAAAATGTGGCAGCAATGAAGAGAAGATTGACAATGTGGCGGACTGGGGCCCTAGATGATCTCCTATGTGAAGCAAGAACACTGCAGAAGAGACTAAAATCTACGGGTGACGGAAAGCAAAACACCGATGACGTGGCAAGAAAATTTGGAAACAAAATGCGTGTGGGAAAAGTGTCGCTCGCGGTAAGATCTCTCACACAGGAATCCTCCGGTGGAGTGATGCCAATAAACAGAGAGACATTAAAACTATTGAAAGAGAAACATCCCCCTGCAAGCGAAGAAGAAGGCACCCGGGTCCAGGGTGACTATATCCCACCAAATGCTGTCCTGTTCGAGAAAATAACAGGAGAGATGGTGTGGAAAAAGGCACTGAAGACTCGAGGAGGAGCCGGCCCTTCAGGTCTGGATGCAAACGGTTGGAGAGTCATCCTCAGCACAAACAAGTTTGGCCCTGTAGCAAGCGATCTCAGCACTGCCATTGCCGCCCTTGCAAGAAAGCTTGCATCCTCTTGCTGCCATCACCTCCAGGCTCTGACGGCCTGCTGCCTTATTCCTCTGGAAAAGAAACCAGGATGTAGACCTATAGGGGTGGAGGAAGTGCTGAGGCGGATCATCGGAAAGTGCATAATGGAGGTGGTAAAGGACGATGTCAGGGCAGCAGCAGGGAACCTACAAGTGTGTGCTGGCCACCAGGCTGGTGGGGAGGCGGCCATTCACGCCATGAGATTGATATTTGAGCAGCGTGATTGTGAGGCCGTTCTCCTGGTGGATGCTTCAAACGCATTCAACATACTTAACCGCAAGGCTGCACTGCACAACATCAAGAACAAGTGTCCTAGCTTTGCGATGTATGTTGAAAATTCGTATAGGAATCCTTCAGACCTCTACATAGTAAACAACAAGGCTCTACGAGGTGATACCATCCTACAGTCGACCGAGGGAACAACACAGGGGGACCCCGTTGCAATGGCAATGTATGCAATAGGCCTATCAGTGCTCCAACAAGAAATAAAGTATGAAACAACTGGGGTCAAACAAGTGGCATATGCTGATGACCTCACAGGAGCAGGAAAAGTGGAGGACATCAAAAAGTGGTGGGACCTGGTAACATCGCGAGGTCCACAAATAGGGTACCACCCAAACGCCAGCAAATCCTTCCTCATCGTGAAGCCAGAACATTATGAACGGGCTTTGGAGGTTTTCGGCGAAAGTGAGGTCAAAATAACTAAGGACGGCCAAAGACATCTAGGCGCAGTAATTGGCACTACAGACTTCAAGACCCAGTATGTAGGGGGAAAGGTGAATGAGTGGGTTAGCGAAATCCATGCTCTATCGGAGATTGCTAACACAGAGCCACATGCGGCCTTTGCAGCATTCACCCATGGAGTCAAGCATCGTTGGAACTACCTGATGCGTACCATCCCTGAGATCGGACCCCTCCTCCACCCTTTGGAAGAAGCAATCAGTGTCAAGTTCATTCCCAAACTAGTGAAACACCCCGACTTAACCCTAGCAGAAAGAACACTTCTTGCACTTCCACCAAGACTGGGAGGGATGGGACTAACTAATCCAGAGGAGATTGCTGACTCTGAACATCAAAATTCACTTAAGCTCACGGCAGCCCTCACTGACCACATAATAGCCCAGAATGCAACAGGGGAAGTGGACACCAGCGAAGTTAATAAGTTCCGTAGGTCCATTACAACAGATCGGCAGCACTGCCAAAATGACATGTTGCAGCAACTATTGCTGCAGGTTCCAGAAAATTTGACAAAAAAAGTAGCTATAGCGCAGGAGGTGGGCGCCTCGAACTGGTTAACTACGTTACCGATAAGGGCAAATGGTTTCAGCCTTAACAAACAAGAATTTACAGATGCCATTGCTCTAAGGTACAGTTGGCCAGTAGATGGTTTGCCCTCCCAATGCGTGTGTGGCTCTTCCTATGACGGCGATCACGCCATGGTCTGCAAGAAGGGGGGCTTCATATGCATGAGGCATGACGAGGTAAGGGATCTCACAGCAAATATGTTGAAGGAAATCTGCCGGGACGTCATGGTAGAACCGACCCTCCTTCCACTGGATGGCGAGATCTTCCAACACAGGACTTCAAACACATCTAACGAAGCCCGTGTGGACGTCAGTGCTCGAGGATTCTGGACGCGGGGACAGCGAGCTTTCTTCGACATCAGGATTTTTGATCCCATGGCCGTTTGTCACCGTAACCTAGCTCTCGATGCTGCGCATAGGAGGAACGAGAACGACAAGAGAAGGGCATATGGGGAGAGAATTCAAAATGTTGATCAAGGCAGCTTCACTCCTCTAGTGTTCACAACCTCTGGTGGGATGGGCCCAAGTGCAAGATGTTTCTACGCCAGACTCGCGGAGCTGATCTCCGAACAGAAGCAGCAGCCCAGAAGTTACGTTACAGCCTGGATGAGATGTCGACTGTCCTTCTCTCTCCTTCGGTCGGCTTTGCTCTGCCTCAGGGGAACGAGAGCTTCTGCCCCAACTCCGACAACTGCTGCAGATATTGACTATGAGGCTACAGTCACTGAATGCCGCATAGATCTGCGGCTCAACTAATTTAACACAGATAGGATAGCTTCTTATGTATTAGGATATTTAATATTAAGGTAAATAAATGGTGGCGAAGGTGTGGCTATTGGGGGAGGCTGGAGGCCACGTGTTAAAAAAAAAAAAAAAAAAAAAAAAAAAAAAAAAAAAAAAAAATAGTAGTAGTAGTAGTAGTAGTAGTAGTAGTAGTAGTAGTAGTGGCGTGGCGTGGGTGTCGTGAAACGTCCTCCCTGATCTAAAGGGCTATTGGTGGGGACATACTTGCTGTGTGGGAGCGGGAATTTAACAATGTGTCGGTGAATATCGGATGTCACCCAAAGCATTGCCACCCAAGGTTTCTTCTCATCCCTTATGGCATAAATTGTAAATATTCCGTGTGTTCACCGGCGATCACCAAGCGAGTGGTGACCTGGCGGCGCTGGGTCAGTGGAATAACGCGAGGCTCGGAGCCAAGGTCAGTGTCGATAGGCCTACTTTGACAGGGGTGGTCTCGAGACTCTCGCCCCTATGGGGCCGAGAGTGCTCCCATGCGGTCGCCTCCCTACCATAGTAACGGACACTTCATGTAGGGTCTCGATGAACCAAGTGAGTATATATAACTGATATTACACCAGTGAGACCATATAAATAGTGGTTATTTGTGCCAAGGATATATAAACAAGTGCTTGGTGTGACAAATTCTTGTCCATAGTGTATCATTCTGACGTATGGATGGTCGCCCTTGGGGGGGGGGGGGGGGGGGGGTAGCCTACACACCCACGCGCGCACGTATGCCCCTACTACCTGGACACAGCAGTCCAGCCTGTCACCTCTCCGCCCTTCCCTCATAAGAACCAATATTACCTTGTGCCCGGGACTAAATCAGATGTGCGGAGGCGGACGTAACTGTCGCGCAAGGTGCTGTTCACTATGCCTGGTAACAATCATTGCTGCGTCTGTGCTAACCCGAACCAAAACTGCACAAATTGTGCTTGTGCGAGAAACAACCGACCATGTGTGGATTGCAAGAAGCGAGACCAGTGTCGGAACCCACGTCGCAGGGAGCCGACACAGGTGGCCACAGTGGATATCGCCGGGACCCAACTACCCGATGATATCCGAAATGATAGCAGTGAGTCTACTCAACCCGAAAATGTAGTACTAATAAATGCTGCTCCCTTAGTAACAGGTATCCACGGGGAGAATGAGAGACAGCCACCTCAGTGGAATGGCATGTCGATGGAAAATGCAGACATATGGGTCAAAGAAACCTACTCAGAAATTGTCAAGTGGTCGCCCGCTAACTTATTTGAACCACCCAAGTGTGCGGCCACCAAAGAAATGATTCGGGAGATGACTCGCTTCATGACTGATTACACTCAGGACCGCTTCCTCGCCCCTCTAGCTCTTCAAATACTGGCAATAATACCACATCTATTTTGTCAGAGAACACACACAAAGGCTAAGCACAAAGAAAATGTGGCAGCAATGAAGAGAAGATTGGCAATGTGGCAGACTGGGGCCTTAGTTGATCTCCTATGTGAAGCAAGAACACTGCAGGAGAGACTAAAATCTACGGGTGACGGAAAGCAAAACACCGATGACGTGGCAAGAAAATTTGGAAACAAAATGCGTGTGGGAAAAGTGTCTCTTGCGGTAAGATCTCTCACAAAGGAATCTTCCGGTGGGGTGATGCCAATAAACAGATAGACATTAAAACTATTGAAAGAGAAACATCCCCCTGCAAGCGAAGACGAAGGCATCAGGTTCCAGGGTGACTATATCCCACCAAATGCTGTCCTGTTCGAGAAAATTAACAGGAGAGATGGTGTGGAAAAAGGCACTGAAGACTCGAGGAGGAGCCGGCCCTTCAGGTCTGGATGCAAACGGTTGGAGAGTCATTCTCAGCACAACCAAGTTTGGCCCTGTAGCAAGCGATCTCTGCACTGCCATTGCCGCCCTTGCAAGAAAGCTTGCATCCTCTTGCTGCCATCACCTCCAGGCCCTGACGGCCTGCCGCCTTATTCCTCTAGAAAAGAAACCAGGATGTAGGCCTATAGGGGTGGGGGAAGTGCTGAGGCGGATCAACGGAAAATGCATAATGGAGGTGGTAAAGGATGATGTCCGGGCAGCAGCAGGGAACCTACAAGTGTGTGCTGGCCACCAGGCTGGAGGGGAGGCCGCCATTCACGCCATGAGATTGATATTTGAGCAGCGTGATTGTGAGGCCGTTCTCCTGGTGGATGCTTCAAACGCATTCAACATACTTAACCGCAAGGCTGCACTGCACAACATCAAGATCAAGTGTCCAAGCTTTGCGATGTATGTTGAAAATTCGTATAGGAATCCATCAGACCTCTACATAGTAAACAACAAGGCCCTAAGAGGTGATACCATCCTACAGTCAACCGAGGGAACAACACAGGGGGACCCTGTTGCAATGGCAATGTATGCAATTGGCCTATTAGTGCTCTAACAAGAAATAAAATTTGTAACAACTGGGGTCAAACAAGTGGCATATGCTGATGACCTTACAGGAGCAGGAAAAGTGGAGGGCATCAAAAAGTGGTGGGACTTGGTAACATCGCGAGGTCCACAAATAGGGTACCACCCAAACGCCAGCAAGTCCTTCCTCATCGTGAAGCCAGAACATTATGAACGGGCAAAGGAGGTTTTTGGCGGAAGTGAAGTCAAAATAACTAAGGACGGCCAAAGACATCTAGGCGCAGTAATTGGCACTACGGACTTCAAGACCGAGTACGTAGCGGGAAAGGTGAATGAGTGGGTTAGCGAAATCCAAGCCTCTGTCTGAGATTGCTAACACAGAGCCACATGCGGCCTTTGCTGCATTCACCCATGGAGTCAAGCATCGTTGGAACTACCTGATGCGTACTATTCCTGATATCGGACCCCTCCTCCACACTCTGGAAGAAGCTATCAGTGTCAAGTTCATTCCCAAATTAGCGAAACACCCTGACTTAACCCCAGCAGAAGGAACACTTCTTGCACTTCCACCAAGACTGGGAGGGATGGGACTAACAAATCCAGAGGAGATTGCTGCCACTGAACATCAAAATTCACTTAAGCTCATGGCAGCCCTCACGGACCACATAATAGCCCAGAATGCAACAGGGGAAGTGGATACCAGTGAAGTAAATAAGATTCGTAGGTCCATTACGACAGATCGACAGCACTGCCAAAATGATAAGTTGCAGCAACTATTGCTGTAGGTACCAGAAAATTTAAAAAAAAAAGTAGCTATAGCGCAGGAGGTGGGCGCCTCGAACTGGTTAACTACGTTACCGATAAGGGCAAATGGTTTCAGTCTTAATAAACAAGAATTTACAGATGCCATTACTCTAAGGTACGGTCGGCCAGTAGAAGGTTTGCCCTCCCAATGCGTATGTGGCTCTTCCTATGATGGCAATCACGCCATGGTGTGCAAGAAAGGGGGCTTCATATGCATGAGGCATGACGAGGTAAGGGATCTCACAGCAAATATGTTGAAGGAAATCTGCCGGGATATCATGGTAGAACCGACCCTCCTTCCATTGGACGGTGAGATCTTCCAACACAGGACTTCAAACACATCTAATGAAGCCCGTGAGGACGTCAGTGCTCGAGGATTCTGGACGCAGGGACAGCGAGCTTTCTCCGACATCAGGACATTTGAACCCATGGCCGCATGTCACCGTAACCTAGCTCTCGATGCTGCACATAAGAGGAACGAGAACGACAAGAGAAGGGCATATGGGGAGAGAATTCAAAATGTTGATCAAGGCAGCTTCACTCCTCTAGTGTTCACAACCTCTGGTGGGATGGGCCCAAGTGCAAGATGTTTCTACGCCAGACTCGCGGAGCTGATCTCCGAACAGAAGCAGCAGCCCAGAAGTTATGTCACAGCCTGGATGAGATGTCGACTGTCCTTCTCTCTCCTTCGGTCGGCTTTGCTCTGCCTCAGGGGAACGAGAGCTTCTGCCCCTACTCCGACAATTGCTGCAGATATTGACTATGAGGCTACAGTCACTGAATGCCGCATGGATCTGCGGCTCAACTAATTTAACACAGATAGGATAGCTTCTTATGTATTAGGATATTTAATATTAAGGTAAATAAATGGTGGCGAAGGTGTGGCTATTGGGGGAGGCTGGAGGCCACGTTAAAATAAAAAAAAAAGTAGTGTGTATGTGTGTGTGCCCCACCTTACTAATAACACGGTGCTGAAGACAAACTCGTTGTTGATATTTAAATCGCGTGACTGAGACAAAATTTAAGTGAGGGAGGCGAGTGAGAATGTGTGTGTGTGTGTCGAAGTAATAAAGAAATTTTTACAGCGATTGTTACACGGAAAAATTATCTTAGCAAACAAATTGAAGTCTCACGCAACGGAAGCAAGAGACTGAAGTCTCACGCAATGGAAGCAAGAGACTGAAGCCTCACGCAATGGAAGCAAGACTGAAGCCTGACACAATGGAAGCAAGACTGAAGCCTCATGCAATGGAAGCAATTAAGAGATTGAAGCCCCACGCAATGGAATTAATTAAGAGGCTGAAGCCTCACGCTACACACCCTGGCAAATAGAGTCTGGCAAAGAAAAAAAGACAAGAACAAGAACTCCTCCAGAGGACTCCCACCAGACGACAACAACCGTAGATGGCTCCCAAAAAGATATCAAACCTCATTGAGTCCATTACCTCCAATCTATGCGGCCAGGCAACAGACAACCTCCCTAGACCAGCATCCGCCAGTAGGGTTGGCGGGATATGAAATATAACCTTCAAAGCACCCGCAAATGGGATAGGGTAAGCTGTCTAGTGCCAGAGCTGCCAAAAGCGGACAGCCAACCAGAAAAACGGCTCTAAGAAATCAACCACAATGACTAGCCCAAGACATAACACTAACACAATTATCAGCTTAGAAAGTCAGCAGCAAGACGGTCAGCCCAACATCTACTACCTTCCCCTAAATTTCTGCAGTGCCCAAACTAATAAACACCTCGCCCCTCCCCCCTCCTCCTTTCTCCACAAAAAAATGGAAGCAAGAGACTGTCACCTAACGCAAAACAACCTGCCTTCATGCAATTCAAAAGCACCAACAGCCAATAACACCATCTTGCGTCACATCCCCCCACCTCCAACAACCATGTATAAACAAAACACGGCAATCACAGTCTCTCTCATGTCCTTTACCCAGAAGCATCAAGTCGCATTACAACAGTAAAATAATTCCAGGATCCATTATTTCAACTTCTCCATTATCGTAAAAACGAAGACGTTTTCTATTTGTCTATGTAATGATTCCACCATTTACGGATAAGCCCAAGGTGAAGGAAATACAAGTGCGAGGTTTTGTCTTCAAGGGTAATTTTGCGACGAAAAAAACGGGCCAGGTTCCTGTCTTCAGGCAATTTACCAAGGTGTCACCGGTAAAACGCTACCATTCGTCTTGCCTTCGTGGTTTATCTGTCGTCGTGGCAGAGCAGACGAGAATACTTGGGAGGCCCTACAACGAGGTGAACAAGACGTGACGCGTGATAGGCAAACGTGACGTGTATTACAGTCAAGACGATGTTAACCGCAGCTTAGATAATATTCTACAACTTCCAAGCTCTTACAGCAACGGTGAAGGTCATATTTGTAAATGTTGTATTACGTTAACAGAATTATCAGTAGGAAACATACAAACATCATCTTTAGGTGAAAATATAAGATAACCCTCGAGTTCTCATACCTGGAGAATTAATATCAATTGGTACCTAAAATGTGTCGTTTCATTGTCTTCTTATCTTAATGTAGGTCTCAAATACATGTTTGAGGTATATATATATATATGTATATATATATATATATATATATATATATATATATATATATATATATATATATATATATATATATATGTGTGTGTGTGTGTGTGTGTGTATACGAGTCCTTGAATACGTAGACAGACAGTCACCTAATAAAACACGCTCAAATTACAATGTTGGCGCGTCGCTGTATCCGTGGTGCTTTACAGGTCAACAACAGAGGCGCCTACACCACCCAGTCACTACACTAAGAGCTGCTGCTGCTTTTTTACTGCAGTTTCCCACACTTCTGTGTCGTGGACAGCAACCAGCACTACAGTACATCACAGTATGTGGGAGTCGTGTTGAAGAGCGAAGAATGCTTGTCTAAGCTCTACAGTCTCTCTCTCTCTCTCTCTCTCTCTCTCTCTCTCTCTCTCTCTCTCTCACACACGACCATTATGAGTCAACATAATCGTTAACTCTGATGGACACATGCCAAAGCCTTTCCAGCAGTTAAGGGGTTACAAAATTAGAACTAAAAAATATCCCCCCTTCCCCCCTAAAACAAAAGAACATCTCATTATTAACACCAACACATGTAATTAAAGGACCAAGATGAGTTATGTCAAGCAAATAAAAAGTGTTAGGGTGTTGTGTTGTGAGAGGCGGGTGTCGTGCCCCCAGAGGTGAGACACTGAGCTGTGAGCACCACCGCCTATCAGGGGTCGTGAGATGCAACAGCTTAGCGCAGCACCCGGGTGACGACCTGGGCAACAAACCACTGAAATAACTAAAACATCTGAGAAGATGTAAGAAACTGCACGATGTAGATTTAATATTTTTTTGTGGGGGGGGGGGGGGGTATAAAAGACATGTCAACACGCTTGAAGAAGTGTGGTTGGAACCGCACTCGGCAGCCTTCACTACCCTAACTGTAAAATTTGGTACTCATTCACAGCTGGGTGGACTAGAGGTACCTAAGGCTAGAACCAGTCACTGACAACTGAAGAAGCTTGCACACCAATGTGGTATATTAAATTTCATAAGAAAATGACTCACAAAATAGCAAATACTCTAATAATATCAAGTCACACTATACTACCTATGAGGTAAAATGTGTCCAAAGTCTGATGATAATGCCCTCAACACTGGCTAAGGTAATTCATAATACAACTAAAGACAGCTACGTGTATGTGAGGCAACTTGGCACACTGGTGGTATCTACAGCTACAACTGTTCCCGGTGCTTATTTTCTGTGACTCATGGACGGCAGACTGGAGGGAGGGAGGAGCTGTTGGACGGAAGAATAAAGGGGGGGGGGGAGGGGAGACTGGGAGTTCAATGAATACAAATTGGATTTAATGCCTTTAATAACGTCAGCCTCTAGGCATTACAGCAAGCCACAATCTGCTGGGTAGTGAAATCTGTTTACAACTTTAGACCGAAGTTCACTCCTGAACGCCAGAGTTTCAGGAGCTGGTCACACAAATGGTAATTTTGTCATTCAAGGACAAACTTTGTCCTGGGAATCAGCAAGGTTTCTAACTAAAGTTCCGAGCTGAGAGAACCATCCCGCGGTACACAAACACCCACACACGCTCACTCACCCTACTAACTGCTGCTGACTTGCTGGCTAATCTGTGTTTGGACAGCGGCCGCACCGCGTGGGGTGAGGGGGAGGACCAAAATCAATTTGCTGTGACCGTCTACGTAAAATTACATTAAGCAAGAGCTAATGACCTCACCTGACATTCTGACCCCTCTTGACCGTGCCAGGGGAGCTACGACAGATAGTTAACCAGAGAGCAATGCTACACTGACATCTGGGATTCGAACGAAAAAACGAATTGAGATTGATGCGTTATGACAGCATGGGAGCCTTAACAAACCATTCCCAGCCATTGCTTTTAAAATGCCAAGAGTGCTGTTGTTTGTAAGATATTTGTCGTCCATGATGGCAAAAAGGAGAGAAAATTATCCAAAAATACGATTGGTAAAAAAATCAGTTTGATAATATAATCTAACCAGATCATCTATGGCTGCAAATAAAGACGCCAAAAATGTCGCTGGCGTACTCCTGCTAACAAACCTGGGAGACAACAACTCGGAGACGAAGAGGTGCAAATCAATATGACCTCTGACATGTGCAGCGGTGGCATAAAAAAAAAGTCATATCTGCGTCACGTAAATACCTCTTGAACGTAAATTAGAGTCATTGTTACGTGTGAAGAGGTAAACATTAATCATTGTTATACGTTCAACACACACCGTCACAACTATCATGACTGGACGCTGGGAACAAATTCACCTTGGAGAAATGAGTACAGGTGTCTTGTTCCACCACAAGTACAGCAGTTGGGAGTAATGGTGATACAAATACATTAATAAATAACTCACCTCATGGTCTCAAGTTTCCCAAGGACTGTTCAGGGCTCAACACTTTCTCAAGGGCTCCTTTATCCAGTTTAAAGGTTCTGGGCTCAAACCGGTTCACAATGACTCAGGCTTCCAGCTTAAAAGGTTTAGGATTTGCTGATCTTGTTACACACGTACCTGCAATAGAGAAACATTATTGATGATACCAAATAAAACAAATAACCCAACAAACAAACACCACGGGTATACAGGGACACAAAACTCGGCAATTTTACAAAAAGACTAAAAACTAAAAATAAGTGAGTACGCCAAAGCTCCCATTTCCTCCTCGTGCAGGGGAGCCCAACACGGATGTTTATTTTATGCAACCATTCTGTAAGTCTTCCGTAAACCTTAGCCTATCGACCCGTCCACATTCCCGAGACAAAGTTAACAAACTTTAAACAGCCGAGGATGACCATTAAAGAATGCCTAGTGTTTTCCGTCTTTCGGGAGACAAATAATAATTTCTCGAGACAGCCAGCGAAAGATCCCTACTAAATACATTCAACCCAAATCAAAAGGTTTGCAAGTCAATGGGCACAGACACTGCCAATAGACACATGGCAATGAAAACTAAACACATCCTAATCGCTTATAAAAACATTTTTGTAATTCCTATAACTATGACTCACCCATTTTCATTCGCCCATTAATATCATCAGCTTTGTATAATCGTTCGGTAAGGAACAAACTGAGCCTAGCCCACCAAACCAACGGAAGATACAGCCTAAGAACATTAGACTAGGAAGGGTAGAGAAGTTAGGCAGGGTGAGTGAGGTTAGGTATGACTTCGTTTTCCGTGGCGTCATTAATGGTGTGCTCAGAGACTACATCCTTACCATTCGTTTTATCCCCCCCCCCCCCTCCCCTTGGGCCGAAGGAAAAAAAAAATACTTGAAAAGGAAACAGGATCCTAGTGGGCGGGTCAGGGTCTTGCTTACTGTCTCCAGGCAGTTTACGGCTCTGTTAAACCCTAATATAAATTTACAATCTTGTCTATTGCTCAATATAAATTTACGATATAAGGTAAAACTTAAGAAATATACGATATAGCTTATAGCCTAATATGAAGTTATATTATAGCAAATAGCCTGAAGGGAAGCTACGATATAACACAACTGAACACAATGGAAACTTGCACTACGGCTACACCATAACTTACACGATACAGCGTACACTTAACATGAACTTATGAGTTAATTATCAAAGGCATATTTACAATAAATGTTAAATCATAATGTGAGAAGTTAAGCTATACCCGATGTGAAGTTACAGTTTACCCATACTGTATGTGTAATTGAAAAATATTTATGACAGTTTATACCCTACTACAAAATACCGACTGTTACTTGGTATTATTCGAAACTTTACAAAGATTTTTACAGTTTTACTTAAGAAAATCTATTAACCGACAAGGTAAACTTTTTTTAACCTAAGATATTCTATAAAACAGCAAACTTTTTCAGGTCTTTTCAATATCACTTACTGTACACTCCCCGGAAGTCGTGAAGACATTTTACATTTCAACGTAACAAAACAGACAACACACACATCAAACCCCGTTATTTACCTGCCTTAAATACATCTTTCCCTTAGCTGTTATACAATAGGCTACTCCTCTACACAGTCGTTTCTGGTATGTTATTGGCATTAAAATCAGTTATACTCCTTGCCACAGCCTATCCGTGTACTGTACTCAGATTTAAACGTCGAATAACCTCTTTACACCAGGAAGCAATTGGTGAAAAATAGGAGTGATATAATATGCGCTTATTGTCCCTTTTCTTCCCTGACGTTCGCAGTCTAGTTATTACTCTCCGTCCCTAACGTTCCTCCAGCCACCTGATGTGTTCCTGGGATGCACATCATTTGCTTGTGATATCCGTTCCGTTTCTGTTCCATAATGCGGATCCCTCACCCTTCAACGGCAAGGATGACAGTGTCTAGGAGCACCAACAACGACAACAGACAAAATGAACCAACCAAATCTAATCCATATTTCCAAACTTAACTAAACGTAAAACATTGAAGGACAATTTACTGTGAGTTCGTTTTATCTGCCGCCATGTGTCGTACCCAGAACCTTCCCCCACACAAACAATAAAACATTACCCTACCTGAAATATACCAACTTTATATTGCCCTATAAGCCGTCATATAACAGTTCACAATTTCATTAGCCAAGAATCCAGGTGAAACAACCTTTATCGCACGGGTAAAACTGTATGGGAGGCCATTGACAAAAACATATAGATTTGATAGCACAGTTATCGCTTGATGAATGGAGCACAAAGGGTGGTGTAAGGCGACTAGTGTAGCAGCATTTATGTTCGTGTTAAGCTGCAGGCATTGATTGCTCCCTCCCGCCGCTGGCTAGCCCTCGTGGCGAACAGGGAAGCAACTTGCATAAGTCTTCCCCTGCCAATACACATCCTCTTCACCATCAAGCAGTGGGCCCGAGAGAGACGGCGCATAGGTCCATTGGCAGGTGGACGTCCTGGCGCCTACCAACCATTGCCCCTCTGCCTTGCAGATTAACCTTGGTAGGTATAAGGCTACTGGAGTAAACCCCAAACGAAAAACCTGCGGTGGAGCCCCGCATCAGGCAGCCATGATTACAGAGCTCCAACAAGACCCCAACGGTGGTATAGGCGGAAGAGGTGACCACCATGGGAACCCAACGACTACACCAGCGGATGAAAGCAATGCATGATGGACAGGCTATTAAGGCGAAACCCAACAAACTGGGCTATTGGCAATCCATTGCACCTCTCCCTCTCCCCAGTCGTTGCAACAGTTGCACCACTGGATCAGGAAAAGGGAGAACCAAGATGTGTGATTGCAGCCTGCACTCCTGCCTTACCACATAAATCAACTCACACGCAACCATCATCCAGCTCATCATACCTCTCATCATCATCAAAACCTCTATTCCTCCAAAAATCCTATGGCGACGGACGAGTGGCGACGGCAACAGGTAGAGATGACTGCCGGGAGTCTCTAGCTACAGCTCAACACATGGGCGGCACAGATAAGATGGTCGTTTATACACTGGGATCTAGGCAGCAGTGCAATCCGATCCTGTCTGTGCGACTGAACAGCCCTTTCGAGGAGCCACTCTTCTCACCCCACATGAGGAAGGGGCTAGAAAAGGTGCCCTAAACATAGCCTACCTAAAAAAAACAACCTGACTGGGCAACGGCACCCAGTAAGGTCATCTTTATGCGGTCGAAAACACAATCAAAATCACAGATCCAAACAAAAACAAGTTATACAACTTCTTATGGTCGTTACATGGAATGCCAGGACCCTTCTGGATACTGGCACAAATGAGCATCCTGAAAGAAGAACTGTCCTTGTGGCAAAAGAGCTGGCTAGGTATAACATCGGGTATAACATCGACATGGCAGCCATTAGAGAGTCCCGGTTCCCAAACGAGGGTCGACTCACAGAATGGGGGTTTGGCTATACCTTCTTCTGGAAGGATAAGCCTGCTACAGAGAGAAACCGCATTTATGGAGTTGGCCTTGCCATCTGCCAATGCATCCTACACAGGTTAACTGAAATGCCTATTGGGATTAACAAGCGCCTCATAATGCTCAGAGTCCTACTGAATCACTCACGACATGCCGTTTTCATCAGTGCATACGCCCCAACACTGGATGCAGAGGATGACATCAAGAAGGCCTTTTACGCCAAACTCGACAGAGTGCTAACCTATATCCCCAGAGAAGATAAGGTTGTGCTCCTTGGTATTTTTAATGTCAGAATTGGCAGAGATACTGACATTTGGCAGGTAACTATAGGAAGAAATGGACTAGGCAAGTGTAATGCCGACGGCCTACTCCTCCTCAGCAAATGTGCTGCACACAACCTCACTATCACCAATACCTTGTTTAGGCAGGCCGACAAGTTCAAGGGTTCGTGGCAACACCCACGATCCAAACACTGGCATCTCAATGACTACATCATTGTCAGAGAAAGAGAAAGCCGAGATGTCCTCATCACCCGTGCCATGCGTGGCTCAGACCACTGAGGCAATGACCATCAGCTCGTCAGGGACAAGCTCTCACTTCACGTCGCCCCAAAACGGTGAAGGCAGCAGGTCTCTAGAAGTGGTTTTAATTCTAAGCGTCTGGAGGATCCAGCGGTAGCACCTGCTTTCAGAGAGCAGCTCGAACATGGGCTGATAAACAACCAGACAACGAACAACCCAAATCACAGTGCCGAATGGGATATTCTCAACACTATCATGACAAAAACCCGTGGAGAGACCCTCTGCCAGATTGAAAGAATACACCAGGATGGGATTGATGAAAATTACACGGCAATCAAAGTACTCGTTAATGATAAACGTGCTGCAGAACAACCCTCAATCTCAAACCAAATCTGATGCCTTCCGCAAGAAGAAAGCTGCAGCCCAGCGGGAACTTCGCAATCTAAAGAATGACTGGTTTAAAAATAAGGCATGTGAAGCACAAAAATTTGCAGATCAACAAAAGATGCTCGATTTTTTTTAATTCCTCCAAAACAATTTATGGGCCAATCACTCGTGGCACATCCCCCCCCCCCCCCCTGCTTATCTGACGGTAACTCCACAATTAAAGACGATGAAGGCCTCCTTCAGTGCTGGAAAAAGCACTACCCTCACTGCTCAACCGAAACACTGATGTGGGTGTCCTGACGACCCAGCGTCCAGAACTGACCCACCTCAGCAATCCTCCATCCCTGGATGAAGTAGTTACTGCCATCAAACAGATGAAAAATAACAAAGCTTCAGGGCCTGATGGAATCCCAGCCGAGATGTACAAAGCAGGAGGACCTCTGTTTACCAGCCGTCTCCACTCTCTCCTGGAGAATATATGGGAAAAAGAAGAAATCTCGCAAGCTCTTAAAGATGACTCCATCGTCAATATTTATAACAACAAGGGGGACTGGCCTGACTGTGGCAACTACAGTGGGATCTCACTGCTCTCCGTAGCTGGCAAGATTATCGCCCGAGTCCTCCTAAACAGACTTCTTCCGGAGGCGGAAAACTTCTTCCCAGAATCTCAATGTGGCTTTAGACCATCATGTGGCACCACTGACATGATCTTTGCTGCCCGCCAGAGACAGGAAAAGTGCAGAGAACAGCGTCGTGACCTGTACATGGCTTTCATCGGTCAACAGGGAAGCCCTCTGGTGGACACTCAGCCGTTTTGGCTGCCCACCAAAATTTATCGCCATTGTGAGGCAACTCCACGATGGCATGAACGGCAGCGTCCTGCACAACGGCACACAGTCAGAGTTTTTCCCCATCCAAACAGGGGTTAAACAAGGATGTGTACTGGCACCAACTTCCATTTTCTTGGCTGCCTTCCTTACTCGTGCCAGTGCCAATTTAGCCGACGGGGTGAACATCGAGTACCGGGTAAAGGGGGGGGGGGGGGTCTTTTCAACATAAGGCGACTCCAGGCAGGAACAAAGATGTCGGCAGCTTCCATTACTGAACTTCAGTATGCAGACGACCTTATTCTTGTTGCTCACACTGAACGCGACCTACAGAAGATCCTGAACACCTATGCAGATGCGTATGCACACTTCGGCCTTGAGGTGAATGTACACAAGACTCAGATTCTCTTTCAACTTGCCCCTGGTTATGACACACCTCAACCATCCATCCATCTTAACGGTACTACCCTCTCTAATGTTAACCACTTTTGGTATCTCGGCTCCACCTGTCCACTACAGCGGACATCGGTGAAGAGATTCAGCATCGGATCAGATGTGCATCTCAAGTCTTTGGCAGAATCCGAAACCGTACCTTCAGCTATAGGGAGCTGAAATTTTGTACATAGTTACACGTATTTCGAGCAGTGGTCCTCCCCACCCTGCTATACGGCAGCGAGACATGGGTCACATACAGGAAGCACCTCAAGGCACTTTAAAACTTTCACCAACTTAGTCTACGTTCCATCCTCCGAGTTCGCTGTGAAGACAAGCGAACAAATGCTAGTATTCTTGCTGACACCAACTGTAGGAGCATCGAGGCTACCATTATCCATGAACAACCACGATGACTGTCCATGTTACCCGCATGGACGACAGTAGACTGCCAAGGCAGCTACTTTACAGTCATCTAACGAATAGTACAGGTAACGCCGGCGGGCATTGAAAAGGTATAAGGACAGTCTTTAGATAAACCTGAAAAAGTGCTAAATCGACCCCCCTCACCTGGGGGTGAGGAGATCCACACGACATGGTGTCAATACTTTCGAGTTAGCCCGACTGGATACCAAGGCACACAAGCGCCAACGCCGGAAAGACGCTGCCACCGCCCCTGACTCACTAGATGTAGCCCTCCACATGTGTAACATCTGTGAACAACTCTGCCGGTCCCAGATCGGCCTCTTTAGTCACCTGAAAACTCACCAATGAAGGTGACATCCCTAATAACTCCTATCACTGTATCATTGCTGGATGATCGTCATAATCGATTCCGAGTGACAGCAAAGTAATAGTAGTAGTAGGAGGGCGCAAGAGTCGTAATGTTATTATTCAATTAATTCTGTTATCTGCCTGCATTTTGCAAGTTCCCTTCCCTTGTTTCTGACAACCACAGTGGCCTTGGAAATTAGCCGACGTAAAAAATATAGCTCGGAAAAATCCCATCTCTTAGTTTAAAAGGAAACATTGTGGAAGAACAGGGGAAATATAAGGCGGAAGGTACCGGTATTGAATGTGTGTTTTGTTAACCCTACCGGTGTTGGCTGATAAGCGTGGACATCTTATCGTGGTAATTTGTGTGGATAGTAAACAATTGCAGTTTCTAAACGATTCTTCCCAATATTTAACTTTACGGCGGTCGAATATATACAGCGCTCGCCTCCTGGTCTTTGAGTTGGTGGTTCGATTCCGGTCATACCCAGTTCACCCAGCTGTAAGTAGGTACCTAAGTTTACAACTTGGGAAAGTGAATGCAGTCTAGTGTAGTACCGGCCATGCTGCCTCAGTGCGTACCGAAGGCTTAGTATACAGTACAGTATGCTGTATCCACACTGTCCCTAATGGGCAGGTATGCCTATGGGACCCACTTTCACTTTCTTTAACACACTGAAATAAATGCATAAGTGAATATTACGTTAAAGAACATGAAAAGGCACGCAACGCTAACTTTAATTACGCCGTTCTGTAAAACGATTAGCTGCAACCTAGTAAAAGAACGTGTTAAAATGAACACGTGCCGGTACTGAAGCTTAAAATATTAACCCGGTTATAGGAAATTAAAACGTAAAACACATACCAAATTACTGGTTAAAAGTGATTCAGTAGCAGTGCGAGAATAACTTAAGGATATTACATGAGAACAATAGACACGACTTGTAATATAACTAATCTGTAGGTTGTCATGCCAAGATATTGCAGACTAAGGCAGCTGTGCCATTCAAATCCTCTTCATTACGATAATTGAGTATAAATTGCTATCCTCTGTACTGTTATTTTACCGTCATCCACAGCCCACGCAGCTAACCAAATTAAAACAAATTTTAATTTGGTAAAAAGCCTCGCCCGGTCTATCCCACAACACCCCGAAACATCCACATCCCTGTAGCCATGTTAGGGGAGGAACTCGGCTTGATGACCTGCATCTCTCTCTACCTTCCATTGCTGTGGACTCGGAAAATTCTCTGGATAATGTCTAACATTTGAGTGTTTGAAAAACAAAATGGATAAAATTAGGGCACTGTTATGTACCGAAAAAATCTATATACTAGCATTCACCAAAGCATGGATAAACTTACTCATGTGAGTTACCTGTAGAATACCAAAATAAAGGTTACAAATTATTCTTTACTGATAGGCAGATTAGGAAAGGAGGAGGAGTAGCAATCTATGTCACCACCGAAAATTTAAACATGATACCCGAGGCACCGGCTCTATTCAGAGATAGTGAAGAAAACAAATTAAGCGAGATAGGAGTGACTAGTAACAATGTTAGTAAGCAAATAGACAAACTAAAACCGCATAAGTCACCTGGTCCCGATTAGATATTTGCCAGAGTATTAAAGGAATGTAAGGAAGAGCTTAGTATGCCCTTAGCAAAGTTGTTTAACATGTCATTAAACCAGGTGTAGTACCAGAATCATGGAGGATAGCGAATGTAATACCGATTTTCAAGAAGGGGGATAGATCATTATCCTCTAACTACCGTCCAATCAGTCTAACATCAATTGTAGGCAAATTACTGGAAGCAATCATTTCAAAATATATTCGAAATAACCTGGAGAAGCACAAGTTGATCAATGATTCCCAACATGGCTTCACAAGCGGGCGTTCATGTCTAACTAATCTATTAAGAAAATTTTCAGCTGTTTTCGAATCAGTGGACGAGGGGTATGACTATGATGTGGTATATCTCGACTTTTGCAAAGCCTTCGACAGAGTCTCCCACGAAAGACTAATAAGAAAGGTAGAAGCACATGGCATTAAAGGTAATATTCTAAAATGGATTAGGGCGTGGTTACAGGACAGGAAACAGCGAGTGAGCATCAACGGCACTAAATCCCATTGGAGCAACGTCACTAGTGGAGTTTCCCAAGGCTCAGTACTTGGACCATTATTATTTATTATATACATAAACGTCGTAGATATCGGCATAGACAGCAACATAAGTAAATTTGCTGATGACACTAAAATAGGATGTGTAATTAAATCTGACGAGGACTCCGGAAAACTACAGGGAGATCTAAAAATTTTTTTCGAATGGTCTGAAAAATGGCAGATGAAATTCAATGTGGGTAAATGTAAAGTGCTCAGTATAGGAGACGTACACAGGGTAACCCAGTTACCAAATGAACAACGATGCCATTGTGAAATGCGAAGCGCGAGAGATTTAGGAGTAATGATAAGTAGGAATCTTAAGCCAAGTAAACAATGTGTTTTTGCTAGTAACAAGGCTAATAAAGTACTTGGGTTAATATAAAGGAGTGTTAGTTACATGACCAGCGAGATCATCTTAAGATTATATCTAGCGCTTGTGAGACCTCACCTGGATTACGCAGTTCAGTTCTAGTCACCGTATCACAGAATGGATATAGAATCCTTGGAAAGAATCCAGAGGAGAATAACAAGACTAATCCCGGGCATTAGGAACCTTGAGTGCAGAGACAGGTTAAAGCATCTTAATTTGCACTCCCTCGAGAGACGTAGAACGAGGGGCGACATGATAGAGGTGTATAAATGGAAGTCAGGGCTAAACAAAGGGGACATTACAAAGGTACTCAAACTATCCAACCAGGAGCGAACTTGCAACAATGGTTTTAAATTAGACAAATTTAGATTTAGGCGCGAGATAGGTAAACACTGGTTTGGAAACAGAGTAGTGAATGAATGAAACAAGTTACCAAATATCATCACTAACTCGAATACGCTGGACAGCTTCAAACATAGGTTGGATGCTTATATGAGCAATAGGGGTTGGGTGTAAATGGAACTGCCCAGGATGGGCCAATAGGCCCGCTGCAGTTTCCTCCATTCTTATGTTCTTAAGTGTTAAATAAATAAGGAAATAAAAACTAAACTGAATATAGAAACAATATGAATAGAATTAATCGATGGTAGGGAAAAATTAAACACAATAGTAATATATAGAACCGCCTAATATTAATAGAGTTAATGATCGACTTATTTGGGATGAAATGTGCAGGGCCTCCAGACACAGCAAAGTCGTTATATCAGGCGACATTAACTTTAGTCAAAAAGATTGGACCGACCTTAAGAGTAACTCAGAATCAGAGGATTTTCTTGAAACAGTTCAGGACTGTTTCCTAAGTCAACATATAGCCGAACCCACCCGGGGTAATAATATACTCGATTTAGTTCTGTCAAACAGAGAAAACCTCATTAGTAACGTCAAGGTAGGGAACAAACTAGCTAACACCGATCACAAAGCGGAGATTCAAAGTTAAATTTAATGTCTGTCGCAAGGAAAATTCCAATAAAGTCAGAGATTTCAGAATGGCAAACTTTCATTGGTTGGAAAGGAAGCTGAGAGAAGGGGTATTACGCTTGGGGGGTGAATTACATGAACCCACGTGAGGTGACCTCACACAATGTACCCAAAGAGGGCGACCTCACTTTACCTGGTGACCTGACAACGATAACCTCACAAAATATGGCGCTTGAGGATGACCTGATCACGAGATCTGAGGTTGACGAGTTTCACAACAATTTAAATAATGAGTTACTTAATGCACAAAGGCAGAACATATCATACAGAAAAATCATATAAAAAACAATGACCCCAAATGGATAAATAATTATTTAAAAAACATTATTGGCCAAAGGAAGGCTATTGGTAGGAGATATATCGTGGTGAAGTTTACCTCCGAGATTATTATAAGGTATTGGCCGGGAGGGTTAAGACCGAGATAAGAAAAGCAAAGAGGAATAATGAACTGAAGGTAGCAAGGGAGGCGAAGTCAAACCCCAAGGGATTCTTCCAAATGTATCAAACTAAAGCACGAGACAAGATTGGACCAATGCAGTCAGATACCGGCGAGCTAACGGATAACGACGGAGAAATGAGCAATAATCTATAGATATTTTTCAACAGTTTTCACCACCGAAAATTTAAACATGATACCCGAGGCAACGACTATACACAGAGATAGTGAAGAAATAGATTAAGTGAGATAGTAGTGACTAGTAACGATGTTAGTAAGCAAATAGACAAGCTAAAGTTAAATAAGATATTTGCCAGAGTATTAAAGGGATGTAAGGAAAAGCTTAGTATGCCCCTAGCAAATTGTTTAACATCAATTGTAGGCAAATTGCTGAAAGCAATAATTTCATACTCTATATTTAATTACCTGGAGAAGAACAAGTTGATCAATGATTCCCACAATATTTCTTCACAAGTGGGGGTTCATGTCCGACTAATCTATTAACATTCTTTTCAACTGTTTTCGAGTCAGTGGATGACGGGCTCGATTATGATGTGATATACCTCGACTTTAACAAAGCCTTCAACAGAGTCCCCCACGAAAGACTAATACGAATAGAAGAGGCTCGTGGAATTGGAAGAGATATTCTAAAGTGGATTAAAGAGTGGTTTCAGGACAGGAAACAGCGAGTGTGCATTAACAGCACTAAATCTGATTGGGGTAACGTTACTAGTGGAGTACCACAAGGCTCAGTACTTTGACCATTCCTATTTATTATATACATAAAAAAATAGATGACCCTAAATTGATAAATAATTATTAAAAAAATATTATTGGACAAAGAAAGGCTATAGTTAGGAGAATAAATCGTGGTGAAGTTTACCTCTGAGATTATTATAATGTATTGGCCAGTAGGGTTAAGACCGAGATAAGAAAAGCAAAGAGAAATAATGAAGTCAAACCCCAGGGATTCTTCCAAATGTATCAAACTAAAACACGAGAAAAGATTGAACCAATACAGTCAGATACCGGTGAGCTAACCAATAACGACGGAGAAATGAGCAATAATATGAATAAATATTTTTCAACAGTTTTCACCACAGACATTTAAATAAAATGATGCCCGAGGTACCGACTATATACAGAGATAGTGAAGAAATAGATTAGGCGATATAGGAGTAACTAGTAACGATGTTAGTAAGCAAAGAGACAAGCTAAAGCCTAATAAGTCGCCAGGTCCCGATGAGATATTTGCCAGAGTCTTATAGGAATGTAAGGAAGCGCTTAGTATGCCCTTAACAAATTTGTTTAACATGTCATTAAAAACGGGTGCAGTACCAAAATCCTGGAGGATAGCGAATGTAATACCGATTTTTAAGAAGGGAGATAGATCACTATCATCTAACTACCGTCCAATCAGTTTAAAAACAATCGTAGACAAATTACTGGAAGCAATAATTTCAAACTCTATTCGAAATAACCTGGAGAAGCACAAGTTTAGCAATTATTTCCAACATGGCTTCCCAAGAGGGCGTTTATTCCTGACTAATCTATTAACAATCTTTTCAGCTGTTTTCGAATTAGTGCACGACTATGATGTGGTATATCTTAACTTTAGCAAAGCTTTCGACAGAGTCCCCCACGAAAGACTGATAAGAAAAGTGGAGGCTCATGGCATAGAAGAGGGTATTCTAAAATAGTTTAGTGCGTGGTAACAGGACAGGAAACAGCGAGTGAGCATTAACGGCACTAAATCCGATAGGAGTAATGTCACTAGTGGAGTTCCCCAAGGCTCAGTACTTGGACCATTATTATTTATTATATACATAAACGACATAGATGTAGAGATGAGTTGAGTAATCCATTAGCAGTTTTATTTAATAAGTCATTAGAATCGGGCCTAGTGCCAGAAGCTTGGAAACTTGCAAATGTAGTTCCGATTTTCAAAAAGGGTGATAAATCAATTGCATCAAATTACCGTCCCATTAGCCTCACGTCAATCATAGGCAAGTTGCTAGAGTCAATTATTGCTACAAAAATCAGAAGCCACCTTGAAACATTCAACTTAATTCATTCTTCTCAGCACGGGTTCACCCAGGGACGTTCTTGTCTCACAAATTTGCTTAGCTTTTTCTCAGAAGTATATGAAGCGGTAGATAATGATAAGTCATATGATATAATTTATTTAGATTTCAGTAAAGCATTCGATAGAGTCCCTCATGAGAGATGGATAAGGAAGGTAGAAGCACATGGAATAGGTGGATCATTATTAAAATGGATTAGGTTATGGTTAACTGGTAGGAAACAAAGAGTCAGCATAAATGGATTACAGTCAGACTGGGGTGCGGTCAAAAGCGGAGTTCCCCAGGGATCTGTATTGGGCCCTCTGCTGTTTGTTATATTCATTAATGATATTGATTTAGACATAACTAGTAGGATTAGTAAATTTGCAGATGATACCAAAATGGGGAGAGTGATAAATTCAGACAGTGACTTTGAACACCTTCAAAGAGATCTAGATACCTTACATGAGTGGTCAGTAGACTGGCAAATGAATTTTAATACTGATAAATGAAAGGTACTACAGATAGGGAAGACGAATACAAACGTTAAGTATAAACTAGGTAACACGGAAATAGAAAACTCAGTTTGTGAAAAAGATCTAGGTGTATTTGTTAGCAACGACTTGAAACCTAGAAAACAATGTATTAGCGTTCGCAACAAGGCAAACAGGATTCTAGGGTTCATATCTAGGTCTGTGAGTAACAGAACTGCTGACGTTATCTTGAAACTTTACCTAGCATTAGTGAGGCCACACATGGATTATGCGGTTCAGTTCTGGTGTCCTTATTATAGAATGGACATAGATTCTTTGGAGAGAGTACAAAGAAGAATGACAAAAATGATCCAAAATATTAGAAACCTTACATATGAAGAAAGACTGAAAAGCTTAGGCTTGCATTCATTAGAGAGGCGTTGAATTAGGGGAGATATGATAGAGGTGTACAAGTGGGTGAGTGGGATTAACAAGGGTAAAATGGAAGATGTTCTGAAGCTCAGTAATAACGAAATAACTAGAACAAATGGCTTTAAATTAGATAAATTCCGATTCAGAAAGGATATAGGCAAGCACTGGTTTGGTAATAGAGTTGTGGATATGTGGAATAGGCTACCGAGTGCTATAGTAGGATCGGGGACGCTAGGGAGCTTCAAGACGAAGTTGGATAGGCACATGGAAGTGCTGGGATGGGTGTGAAAGGGACCTGCCCTGTATGGGCCAGTCGGCCTCCTGCAGTATCCCACTTTCTTATGTTCTTATGTTCTTATGTTCTTATGTTCTAGATATCGGCGTAGACAGCAACATAAGTAAATTTGCTGATGACACTAAAATAGGGCGCGTAATTAAATCTGAAGAGGACTCCTCAAAACTATAGGAAGATCTAAAAAAAATTTTCGAATGGTCTGAAAAATGGCAGATGAAATTCAATGTGGACAAATGTTTAGTACTTAGTCGAGGAGATGTAAACAGAGAAACCAGATATCAGATGAACAACGATGTTATAGAGAAATTTGAATATGAGAAAGATTTAGGAGGAATGATATGTAGGAATCTTAAGCCAAGTAAACAATGTGTTTTTGCTCGAAAAAGGCTAATAAAGTACTTGGGTTCATACAAAGGAGTGTTAGTTACAAGACTGGAGAGGTCATTCTAAAACTATATCTTGCACTTGTGAGACCTCACTTGGATTACGCAGTTCAATTAAAGAATGGATATAGAATCCCTAGAAAGAATTCAGAGGAGAATGACAAGACTAATCCCGGGCATTAGGAACCTTGAGTACAGAGACAGGTTAAAGCATCTTAATTTGCACTCCCTCGAGAGAGGGAGGTACTTAAACTATCCAACCAGGAGAGAACTCGTAACAATGGTTTTAAATTAGACAAATTTAGATTTAGCCGCGAAATAAGTGAGCATTTGTTTGGAAATAGCGTAGTAAAGGAGTGGAACAAATTACCAAACATCATCATTAACTCGATTACGCTGGGCAGCTTCAAACATAGGTTGGATGGATATATGAGTGATAGGGGGTTGGGTGTAAATGGGACTGCCCAGTATGGGCCAATAGGCCCGCTGCAGTTTCCTCCATTCTTATGTTCTTATAGGCGTAGACAGCATCATAAGTAAATTTGCTTATGACACTAAAATAGGGCGAGTAATTAATCTGACGAGGATTCTCAAAACGCAGGAAGACATAAACAAATTTTTCGCAGATTAAATTTAATGAGGACAAATTTATTGTAAAGTACTTAGTGTAGGTCCAGAAGAGAAATCTGACTGTGAGAAAGATTTAGGAGTAATGATAAGTAGGAGTCTTAAACCGAGTCAACAATGTGTATTTGCTCGAAACAAGGCTAACAAGGTACTTGGCTTCACACAAAAGAGTGTTAGTTACAAGACTAGCGAGGTTATCCTAAAACTATAATTTGCGCTTGTGAGACCTCACTTGGATTACGCAATTCAGTTCTGGTCACCGTACTACAGAATGGATATAGAATCCCTAGAAAGAATTAAGAGGGGAATGACTACCCACGCTTTGGCGGGTGCTAACTCCCATTGTCTCAACTCGCTACAAATGTCTCCATATCACAAGTCATAGCGTGTCCTGCGAGACACGAGTGCTAGTATATTTAGTGTAAGATCGTATGGTCTTGTGACTAGTCTTGTTGCCCCCTGGGGCATAATAAACTAATTAAATAAGAGGAGAATGACAAGACAAATCCCGGGTATTAGGAACCTTGAGTATAGAGACAGGTTAAAGCATCTGAATTTGCACTCCCACGAGAGTCGTAGGCTGAGGGGCGATGTGATCGAGGTGTATAAATGGAAGTTAGAGCTAAACAAAGGTGTTATAACAAAGGTACTCAAACTATCCAACCGAGAGCGAACTCGTAACAATGGTTTTAAATTAGACAAATTTAGATTTAGGCGCGATAGGTAAACGTTGGTTTAGAACAAGTTACCAAACATCATCATTAACTCGAACGCGCTGAATAGCTTCAAACATAGGTTGGGTGAATGGATATATGAGCAATAGAGGTTGGGTGTAAAAGGGACTGCCCAATATGGGTCAATACGCCTGCTGCAGTTTCCTTCATTCTTATGTTCTTCTATGACGTTTCCCTCGCAAATGGCCTGAGCTAACCCCCTAACTGGGGGCTCCGCCCCTGGTATATGTAAGTCGTTTGCAAAGGAAACGTCAATGAAGAAAAGTGTCGGTTAATATTTAGAAGTTGCCAACAGCTACTTTTACATTGAGTCTTATATATATAACACCACCCATCATCACTACATATGACACCACCCATTATCACTACATATAACAACATCCATCATCACTTCATATAACAACATCCATCATCACTACATACGACACCACCCATTATCACTACATATAACAACATCCATCATCACTACATATAACACCACCCATCATCACTACATATGACACCACCCATTATCACTACATATAACAACATCCATCATCACTACATATAACACCACCCATCATCACTACATATGACACCACCCATTATCACTACATATAACAACATCCATCATCACTACATATAACATCATCCATCATCAGCACATATAACACCATCCATCATCACAACATATAACACCATCCATCATCACTACATATAACACCATCCATCATCACTACATATAACACCATCCATCATCACTACATATAACAACACCCATCAACACTACATATAACACCGTCCATCATCACTACATATAACACCACCCATCATCACTACATATAACACCATCCATCATCACTACATATAACACCACCCATCATCACTACAGATCGGTAAAGTAGTTTCCGAGATTCTCGTGAGGACACACACACAAACACACACAAACACACCACACAGACATACTTCTTTGTTATATATATATATATATATATATATATATATATATATATATATATATATATATATATATATATATATATATATATTCCCTAATTCAGTAATTACGGTACGGAATTGGGACGTGGCTATTTAGAATTGATGGGCGAAGACGTAGTTTGTGTTATTCATAAGCGGCCAACCAATTAAAACCAAGTAGTCATCAAACCTTACCTTATTTGAACAAAGCGGGGATCCAAAGTAGCAGTTGACTTGCCTGCTTGCTTCTCCTCCATACTGAACGTACTTGTTATTCGATTCACTACGTGAGCCAATAATGAGAATATAACCAAAATTTGTACTTCTTAATGTCTTTCCTACAAGGCTGATAACCCTATAGAAACGCACACACAGAAAACCGTCTCACCGCCATGGGTGTCTTGTGGGTGTCACTGACAACAGGAGGACGACACAACTGGGGCAGGACCAATCAGAGCACGTAACCAAGACTATAAGAAAGACGGGAAAGCTCAGGCATAAACAACACAACTATGTGTTATATTTTCTCAGACCGTACAGCGCGCCAGCTATTGAGCGCCCTACAAGTACCTTTCTCAACAGGGTGCTGAATACTAATAATTCATACACAGTGGCTTCGGTTTCGCTCGTTGTTAGAGTGCCAACCCGGGGGATAATTAAAGTCCGCATTCATAGTCTGTTTATTAGCGAAGGTGACAAGGGAAGACAGACATGTCAACCGTATCATCATTGGGTATGACTTTGCTTGGGAGATTGGTATCCCCGCATCGCCTGAGCAACGCTCTTGTGCATTATGCAGAAGACCCGACAGCAGCACCCTTATCCACGACCTCCTAAGATGTCCCCACACACAACGCTTCCGTGACGCCTGCTGGACCACCACTCCACGACCCCCTGACGGAGATACGATGATCCTCCCCATACTGGCCAGATATTTTGTAAATAACATTGATTATGTGTTAAAGGAATATCCTTCCTTCCTTCCTTAGGCTTTAGTAAGCCCCTTTATAGTATTTATACTGTATATACTTGTCACACTTGCCAGATGCTTCTGGTGTCATTGTACAGGGGTACCTAGTGACAGCACTAGGATCCCGCTTCCTCTATCAAGGAATAAACAATTGAAATTTAAATTGACATGTCAACACAGCGTGGCGTCTGCTTCACACAGTGTGGCGTCTGGGCCGGAACCAAACTCCCGTAAGTCCCGTTCCGAACTTCCGTCACCTGGCGGATTAATACACTATTGCCAAACAGACACATACCCAAACACTCTTCAAATGTTGTTCCCTTTAAAGGTATGCCTCTTCATTCTAGTATCCTCTGCCATTTACTACATCTGATGAAATTTATCCAGAATTACTTACAGTTACTAAAATTATAATAAGGATAATACCTGCCCCAAGCATCTTCCATGGAAATCTTACCCTTAGTCTATTTTTTAAATATATTTACAATACTTACTTTTATTTATCTTTGGGGAATCGATGAAATACGAAATCGGGATGTGTATCCTTTCTCCGTTGCACGGGTGTCCTTTACTTGTCATTTTGATAAGACCATGTGCTCGTGTGTGGATTCCGATTGTCCTCTTCAATGTGTAAACTAACAAGAGACGCGCTCCACACCAGCGACATCTATCTGCCGCACTACCAAATTTGTGAGTTCGTTCGTGTGTTAACCATTACAGGTGAATGCTGAGCTTTCCCGTCTTCTCGTAGTCTTTGGCGGAACCTCCCTTATACCCAAAGAATATTTACGAAAGATAGGAAAGCGGACCCAAATGTTGTGCTCATTGGGTCCTAAAAAGTGCTGAGCCAAAACAATAGATGGCGCCAGTGTGCTACTCGTGTCGTCTGCAGACTATAGTTTGTTTATGTCACGTGACCGCGAAATTCATTTACTGTCAAAAAGGCAGCAGGAGGACACCCGTGCGTGTTGTGCCGCAGAGCCAAGAAAGATCATCCCCAATTTGTATACCATTCATTCCCAAAGGATAAGGAAATGTAGGAGCACAGTTTTGAATTTCATACATGTGACAGGTTTATTTATCATTATATTTACAAACAATGTGAAAACTCCCTGCAGGCAAAGTGGAATCTGATTTCTAAATACTATTTACAGGTGTTTGCAATGGATACAATTACTGGGGCTTGAGAAACTTAAAGGAAAGAGCACAGAAAATATAAGCAAAATCACCAGATTATGCAGCCATCATTTTTCCGAAGGCAATTACACTGCAGGGAAGACAACTTCTAGGTTTTGTAAAAATGCATGTCCAGATATTGACCGAGGTTTGTATTATGTACAGTGTGTCAAATATCAAATATTGCAAATAAATATGCTTGCATATGTCTATAAACTTTATTTTATGATCCACATTAATATATTGATATATTTTTGTGGAAAATAAACCATAAAACTATTTATGTATATCCTTCATCCCCACAATACTGACTGTTACCTATCATCCTAAAATAAAGCAATATTTTATATTCTAAAGCATAGAAAATTGTTGACGTAAATAAATACATGAAAAAGAATATTTATATGATTCACACAAAATATGTAAAAATATGTTTCAAACATGAAAAAAAAATAAAGGGAGTAACAATTCTTCCAGAAACTTATGATAACATAGCAAGGTGAACGACTAATTTATACAGCTTATGTGTATTATATGGAGAAAACATAAAATTGGTTGTATTAACATATCTTAAGCATATTTCATTGGAAAAATTTACACGTTAGCAACTGTTCAAATGATGTTCCGTATAGTGATGCGCCAGCTCAATAGATGGCGCTGTCGTGGATTTAGACTGCACAACTTTTTTAATGGTAGGGATAGTCGCTTTCCTATCTTTCGTATATAGCAGGGGTTCTCAACCAGGGGGGAATTCCCCCCAGGGGGGGGAATTCAGGTTTTCAGGGGGGGGGGGGGAACTGATTCGGGAGCAAGAGATATGTTCGATGAGAAATCAATCACAGAATTTTGGCCTTGACGTGCGATTCCTACCCAAAAGTGACAGAAAGAGCTATCCGTGCATTGCTTCCGTTTGTGTCGACATATCTTTGTGAGTCAGGCTTTTCAACTCTGTTGCAAATTAAAACGAAACAACGTAGTAGATTAGAGGTAGAAAATGACCTGCGTTGTGCCCTTTCAAGCACTCCTCCGCGTATCCCAGAATTGGCGAAGAAAAAACAATCACAAGTTTCTCATTGACTGTAATCTTCATCCGAATAAAATTAATTACAAATTTACAATATCCTGGTATTCTATTGAACTTTTTGTTTATTGCATTATGCTTCAGTTTGGTCTGTTAAGTAATTCATTATAAATAAAAAAAACTATTTTACTTTTATCCAAGTTTTATAAATCCATCAACATTTTCAATTGGTATTTAATTTGTAAAACTCCACTATAAAAATAATCCATGTAAAATTGTAAATGTATATGTACTAATATGGAAAAAATAAAGGATTTTCAATATTATATGCATATTATTTGGAATACACTTTTTGAGGCAGACAACCTTGGAAAGGAGGGGGGAATGACATTCTGACATATGGTGAAAGGGGTGCATGGGGCAAACAAGGTTGAGAACCACTGGTATATAGTCTTTGCCTTATACCCAAACATGAGTCTTGTTACAATAATGCACCCATAAATATTTACCCATGTCAGGTGATATTAAACAAATTACTTGAAAAATAAGGCGAGTGACAGGATATAATGATGAAAAAAAGTGTTTATCTTGTTAATCTCAGAAATACGCAATACAGCTACGGGGTATTAAGGGTAATGGTTGTTTTTTTTCCCGCACGCTCGGCGATATTGCAGTGTCCCCCCCACACCCCACACGAACTTCCCCCGATAATTAACTTACGTGAAATAATTTTTAAGCATATTGACCAATGTTACCAATGATAAAACACAGACAAATGAAACAACCAAAACTGGAGCATCCTACACCATAGAATAATAATAATAATAATAATAATGATATTATTATTATTATTATTATTATTAATTATAATAATAATAATTATAATAATTTTAATAATAATAATAATTATAGTAATGATAAAAATAATAATAATAAAAATAATAATAATAATAATAATAATAATAATATTAATAATAATAATAATAATAATAATAATAATAATAATAATAATTTCAAAGGTGTAAAGTGTATATGTTGGAAACTCCCGAATAAGCAATTGAATTTCAACCCCAATTTGCACTAGATGATAATGTCCTTATTTAACATTGCTATGGTAATTTTACTAATAGTAAAATCATTTATTTGTTATTTATAAGCACTTCGTAAAGTACAATTCGTCTATGCCCTACGGTGAGTGCCCACCCGGGCACAGGTAATCGACCCACTACGGGGCCTAGGACGCGAAAAAAAAAAGTAAAAAAAAATACAAAAATAAAAGAAAAATATTATATTAATGTACAGCACGAAGATGCCGGAAAACTAGATGATGTGAAATTTCGTGTTACAGATAATGATGGGCGCAAAAAACTAGTACCACAAAATAATGGAAATATAAACGTATTTCTTTAGCGAGTTTCTTAATATTTTAAGCCGTGAGGATAAAAACTTACATAATAGAACAGAAACGATACTTAAATCAACTGAAAACATAATACAATCATTTAGTAATAGAACCTTACTTAGAATGCACACCAAAGGCGGCGGCACACAGGGCACTTTCATATAAACGTGTTTGGCAAAGAGACGTTTTGCGTCACACTGGGCTGTTTCGTTGGGGCGTCTACCCAACGTAACGAAAAGAACAACAAAGTGTCTAGACGAGGTTCGCCATGGATCCCGTTAATACAGTTGAGGCCTTGCAGGATTGTGCTACAGTTCTTCAATTTCTGAGGCAAGTGAGGCGTCTGTGAAAGCTAAAGAAAAGTGGCGGAGGCTGGCTGGTCTAAGAAGACCCTGAATAATGATTTAATAGTACTAAAGACGTTTTAAAGTGACGAATACATAGAAATATGTCACCGTTTATGTGTTATATTTTAACTTATTATTGTTTTATGATTTATTTAAATTTTTACTTATATTTACTGTATATGAAGCTCATTTGAGCACTTATCCGGCCATCGAAGATCCCCGCCAAGGCGTCGTCCATTTCTAGCAACAGCTGAAATTCTGCTGCTTGTTGGGCAATTTGGCCAAAGGCCAGACAGATTACAAGCCTTAAAAGTCTAAATACAGTACAAAAACACTTCACCGCAATGGCCTCGTACACCTCATATCCTACTCACCTCTCAGCAACACAGTGATGATCACTATGGCTTCTCTACATGTCAACACTAACCTACAATGAATTTATTTACCTTTAAGTCACAAATAATGAGATAAAAGAAACCTCTCAGGCATGAAGTACACGTACAGTTGTGGATAAAATGCCCTGGACTTTTTGTCAAAACTTGGCATCTATTTGATTATGAATGAGGGTCGTGTACGGTGTAGGTGTGGACGGAACTAGCACTAGCATATTGACGTATGTTTTAGACTTTTCCCTGCAAGTTATAATTTCTTTTTATTATTATTAACTTGATGTAATTCGTAATGAAACAAGGCGTCCAGCAGTTATAAAACCAACCAGCGTTCAGCCGTTTTAAACCAAATAATAATTTATAACAAAAACACGTTCAGGGGTTTATAATCCAAATGACATAAGCTAAACGAAAAGCAGCTGTATCTCACCAATTATTTACATTACCCACGAGCAGAGGCAAGATAACCAGTGTCCAGGGAACTGTGGACGTCACCTCGGTCACTGTGCGCGTCTGAACTTCACAGGGAAAATCCAATTGAAGTTATATTCCGAGCAGGATGGCTCGCGTGCACGACTGAACAGCTGCCCCTATCAATTTCATCAGCCCATGTAACATGTTGCAAACTTTTTCTGTTAACATATTCCATTTCAGACATAAACAAAGCCCCTTTTTAAGGGGAACTGTACCAAACGAACAATAAATTTAAGTACTTCTTACAAATGAATGATGAGACCTGACGTCCTGAGGGAAATTAACAACAATCGTCTTGACGGGGTTAATCGACCATTTCTATTTAATATACCTAAGTTCCTACATACATACATACATACATACATACATACATACATACATATAGTCTGGGAAAGTCTAAATAACACCTGCTTTCTCACCTCTCGTATTGATGACCCAACTTTTGCGGGCTTCGTCGGCTCATTATCTGACACACGTACTGTACTGATGACAATACAAGAGCTTTTTACTGTATTAATATAACAATTATATTTACCGTTGATGCTGACAATACTAATTACAAAAATTAAGGATTCAACCCTTCATTAATTATTTCAACTCACTCACCCACTGTTTATGACCGCCTGGTGCTTCTGTTTTTATGGATAAGTATTATGTATGATAATTTATAAAGTCCAAATCCAGAAATATTCCTACAATGAATATCCCTCGTGACGTAACTAGGCCTATCTTTCTCTTCTAAATGGTGTTAAATAAACGTATCTATATTAAGCTACGAATCTCAAGTGTAATTTTGATGTAATTTTTGGTGGGAATTTTGTGGTGCAGCTCCTGATAAACAGTTAAATGCATTCGAAATACTTTACGTCCAAGCTAACACCTTAAGTTACGAGGAATATTGACCGGATTAAACTTGGGGAATCTGGACCTTAAGTTTTAATATCATGTCCTCTCTCTCTCTCTCTCTCTCTCTCTCTCTCTCTCTCTCTCTCAACTGTCCTACGCATCACCTACGACTTCTTAGAACGAGAGAGAGAGAGAGAGAGAGAGAGAGAGAGAGAGAGAGAGAGAGAGAGAGAGAGAGAGAGAGAGAGAGAGAGAGGCTCTGAGATGGCCAGGAATAACAAGCAAAGGAGAATAAGAAATGGAAACAGAAAAAAAAGGAAGATAGAAGAAAAAATATATAAATAAGAGAAGGAGGAGGATAAGGAGGGAAGGAAACGAGGAAGATGGTGAACAGGAAGAAGTGATGGGGAAGGGCAAGGAAGATGATGAGGAGCAGGAAGAAAAGGAGGAGAAAAGAGGAACAGGAGAGGATAAACAGGAAGGAGGAAGATAAGGAGGAAAGAAGACATGAATGAAGAGGATGAACAGGAAGGAGAGAAAGGGGAAGATAAGGAAGGAGGGAAGAAAAAGAGGAGGGAGATGGAGACGAAAAACAAAAGAAGAGGAAAAAGGAAAACGAGAAGGAAGAGGAAGAAGACGAAGAGAATGATAAACAATAAAGGTATAGGAAGAGGAGGAGTAAAGAGACGTAGGGAGAACAGGTGGTGACTACAGGTGGTGACTACAGGTGGTGACTACAGGGGGTGGTGACTACAGGTGGTGACTACAGGTGGTGACTACAGGGGGTGGTGACTACAGGTGGTGACTACAGGTGGTGACTACAGGGGGTGGTGACTGCAGGTGGTGACTACAGGGGGTGGTGACTACAGGTGGTGACTGCAGGTGGTGACTACAGGTGGTGACTACAGGTGGTGACTACAGGTGGTGACTGCAGGTGGTGACTACAGGTGGTGACTACAGGTGGTGACTACAGGTGGTGGTGACTACAGGTGGTGGTGACTACAGGTGGTGACTACAGGTGGTGACTACAGGTGGTGACTACAGGTGGTGACTGCAGGTGGTGACTACAGGTGGTGACTACAGGTGGTGACTACAGGTGGTGGTGACTGCAGGTGGTGACTACAGGTGGTGACTGCAGGTGGTGACTACAGGTGGTGACTACAGGTGGTGGTGACTACAGGTGGTGACTACAGGTGGTGACTACAGGTGGTGACTGCAGGTGGTGACTACAGGTGGTGACTACAGGTGGTGACTACAGGTGGTGACTGCAGGTGGTGACTACAGGTGGTGACTACAGGTGGTGGTGACTACAGGTGGTGACTACAGGTGGTGACTACAGGTGGTGACTGCAGGTGGTGACTACAGGTGGTGAGTGCAGGTGGTGACTACAGGTGGTGACTACAGGTGGTGACTGCAAACAAGATTCTCTTACAGACAAAACACACTCACTCACGCAAAACACACTCACTCACACAAAACACACTCACTCACACAAAACACACTCACTCACGCAAAACACACTCACTCACACAAAACACACTCACTCACGCAAAACACACTCACTCACACAAAACACACTCACTCACGCAAAACACACTCACTCACACAAAACACACTCACTCACACAAAACACACTCACTCACGCAAAACACACTCACTCACACAAAACACACTCACTCACGCAAAACACACTCACAGACAACATACGTCCCTCTCTGAGACCCACACACAGACAGGACCTACATAAGTTTACCTCCCCCCCCCACACTCACAACTGGCAGTCGTAATAACAACAATTCATTGCTGGAATTGTTCATTTAGCAGAGTAAATGGGACAGCACCACACAGACGAGATATACTGGCTGGACCCTCCACCTCACCTCAAATATCCAGCCCCTCGACCTTCCCTGGATATATTTCACCTATAAAGACTCAACTTCTGGATATATTTCGCACAGGAAGATTCAACCCCTCTGTTACCTCCTGGATATGTTTCACTTACAGGTAAACAGTTGTTGTGGTTGATAAATATCATTATTTTGTTCATACGAGTCATCTCTTGAGAGTAGGTTGGTTAGGTTAGGATAGTTTGAGTAATAGACGCCAGTGTTGGTGTTCGATGGTGCCAATGTAGGTGAGATGGTGCCAGTGTTGGTGAGATGTAGTGTAGTTCTAATGCTGGTGAGATGGTGTCAGTGTTGGTAAGAGACGGTGCCAGTGTTGGTGAGACGTAGTGTAGTTCTAATGCTGGTGAGATGGTGCCAGTGTTCGTAAGAGACGGTGCCAGTGTTGGTGAGAGATAGTGCCAGTGTTGGTGAGAGATAGTGCCAGTGTTGGAAATACGGTGACAGTGTTGGTAAGATACACCAATCTAGATGAGATATAGTGCCAGTGTTGGTGAGAGACGGCGCCAGAGTAGGACAGCATCAGAGAGCCATGATCAGACACATCTCGGGGTCTTCCATCAATAACTTTACAAAACTCATGATGCAGTTAAGAGTTTACACGTATTGCAGCTAAAAAAAAAAATATCATTCAATTACAAAGGATGATCTGGGTCTGCTTCTAGGGTGGATCTGGAGAGGTTCTGAGGTGATTCTAGGATGGTTCTGGAGGTGGTTCTTGGTAACTTGAACCATTAACAAGATAAAGTTTGGTTCTAGGTTTCCGATTTCGTATAATATTAAATTTTATGTAAGTAATGGAAGGACTTACATTTCAGCCAACCAACCCTGCTGTTGTATTTTGCTGCACTATGGTATATTCAAGTAAAATTATCATCTGGAATTAAATACAAAATATGTGAACTTTATTTTATCATTCCTTGCTTGGGTGAAAAGTGGAGTTACAATGCTATAGTTTTGCCTGTCTGCCTGCCTGTCTGTGTCTGCCTGTCTGTGCCTGCCTGTCTGTGTCTGCCTGTCTGTGTCTGCCTGTCTGTTCTTCTGAGAATAAAACATTAAAAACAATATGAAAACAACAACGACCACCAAAACACAAAGAAAAAATTAAGAGAAAATATATGTTTATTTCCCATCAAGATTAATTCCCAAAACAGTATTATATAACCCTGAAGTAAATGCTGCCAGATATTACCCAAAATGTCCAGGAAATTATGTCAACACCTGTACATGACCCTTCTTGGAGATTCCTCTTGTAAAACTAACATACTGACGAGAGATAATACTAGTAGATAACTAAAGTCTAAATAATAATTGTAAATACCTTGTAAATTAGTCAAAATATATTCCAGTTAAATCCTGAACAATTACCAATAATATAATCATCCTCACTCACCATCATCCTCACTCACCATCATCCTCAGTCACCATCATCCTCACTCACCATCATCCTCAGTCACCATCATCCTCAGTCACCATCATCCTCAGTCACCATCATCCTCAGTCACGGCTCAACACGTCATGACTCTCCTTACAACACCTCCACCCAGCTGATGTTTGTTGACACCTGTGCCACACCTCCACCCAGCTGAGGTTGTTGACACCTGTGCCACACCTCCACCCAGCTGAGGTTGTTGACACCTGTGCCACACCTCCACCCAGCTGAGGTTGTTGACACCTGTGCCACACCTCCACCCAGCTGAGGTTGTTGACACCTGTGCCACACCTCCACTCAGCTGATGTTTGTTGACACCTGTGCCACACCTCCACCCAGCTGAGGTTGTTGACACCTGTGCCACACCTCCACCCAGCTGAGGTTGTTGACACCTGTGCCACACCTCCACCCAGCTGAGGTTGTTGACACCTGTGCCACACCTCCACCCAGCTGAGGTTGTTGACACCTGTGCCACACCTCCACCCAGCTGAGGTTGTTGACACCTGTGCCACACCTCCTTGCGGCGACGAGATGGGAAGATGGCATGGCGGAGGCAAGTTGTAGGAGATGAAAGAGAATAGTTGTTACGGCTGATTGAGAGAGTGATGGTGAGTGGGAGAGTGTTGGTGAGTGGGAGAGTGTTGGTGAGTGGGAGAGTGTTGGTGAGTGGGAGAGTGTTGGTGAGTGGGAGTGTTGGTGAGTGGGAGTGTTGGTGAGTGGGAGAGTGTTGGTGAGTGGGAGAGTGTTGGTGAGTGGGAGTGTTGGTGAGTGGGAGAGTGTTGGTGAGTGGGAGAGTGTTGGTGAGTGGGAGAGTGTTGGTGAGTGGGAGAGTGTTGGTGAGTGGGAGAGTGTTGGTGAGTGGGAGTGTTGGTGAGTGGGAGAGTGTTGGCGAGTGGGAGAGTGTTGGTGAGTGGGAGAGTGTTGGCGAGTGGGAGAGTGTTGGTGAGTGGGAGAGTGTTGGTGAATGGGAGAGTATTGGTGAGTGGGAGTGTTGGTGAGTGGGAGAGTGTTGGTGAATGGGAGAGTATTGGTGAGTGGGAGTGTTGGTGAGTGGGAGAGTGTTGGTGAGTGGGAGAGTGTTGGTGAGTGGGAGTGTTGGTGAGTGGGAGAGTGTTGGTGAGTGGGAGAGTGTTGGTGAGTGGGAGAGTGTTGGTGAGTGGGAGAGTGTTGGTGAGTGGGAGTGTTGGGGAGTGGGAGAAAGTGTTGGTGAGTGGGTGTGTTGGTGAGTGGGAGTGGTGGTGAGTGGGAGTGTTGGTGAGTGGAAGTGTTAGTGAGATGACCACATGTTATGTAATATCTTAAAGGGTTTTAGACCTCAGATATTGTCACTTTTTTCCTAACTAGTTATGTCCTCTTCTCCCACCCCTCTTCTTTCATCTATCTTCTCCCATTCCCTCTCCTCTCATCCCCCTATTCCCATTCCTTCTCCTCTCATCTCTGTTCACCCACTCCCTCTCCTCTCGACCTCTTCTCGCATCCCTCATCTCCCAACCCTCTTCCCTCATCTCTCTCCCTCATCTCTCATCTCTCTCCCTCATCTCTCATCTCTCTCCCTCATCTCTCTCCCTCATCTCTCATCTCTCTCCCTCGTGATGGCGGTGTGGTGAGAGAGAGATTGGTGAGTCGGCCAACTCAACCCTGATAAGAGGGAGTCGTGTGTGGGAGAAACAGAGGGTGTCCAGCTGTCTGTGTCACGCCGCCACCCACCACTGCTGACAGCCGCTAGTCCAGATACTACCACTGCTGACAGCTACATAAGAGCATAAGAACACAAGAAATTGCATCGGGACTATTGTACCATACTAGGCAGTCCCATTTACACCCAACCCCTATGGCTCATATATCCATACAACCTATGTTTGAAGCTATCCAGCGTATACGAGTTAAGGATGATATTTGGTAACTTGTTCCACTCATCCACTACTCTATTTCCAAACAAATGTTTACCTATTTCGCGCCTAAATCTAAATTTCTCTAGTTTAAAACCATTGTTACGAGTTCGCTTCTGGTTGGATAGTATGAGTACCTTTGTAATGTCCCCTTTGTTTAGCTCTGACTTCCATTAATACACCTCGATCATATCGCCCCTCACTCTACGTCTCTCGAGGGAGTGCAAATTAAGATGCTTTAACCTGTCTCTGTACTCAAGGTTCCTAATGCCCGGGATTAGTCTTGTCATTCTCCTCTGAATTCTTTCCAAGGATTCTATATCCATTCTGAAATACGGTGACCAGAATTGAACTGCGTAATCCAAGTGAGGTCTCACAAGCGCAAGATATAGTTTTAAGATTTTAAGATGACCTCGCTAGTCTTCTAACTAACACTCCTTTATATAAGCCCAAGTACTCTATTAGCCTTGTTTCAAGCAAATACACATTGTTTACTTGGCTTAATAGGGTGTGTCATAGGAGGGAAGATCAGCTAAAACTAATGGCCCATCACTTTTTTGGTAGATTTTAGTGTATATGAACAGAAAATAATTTCAGTTTCAATATTTTGCAACCTTTTGCTAGGTAAATTTTAGCGTGAAATTTATCGAAAATCTAACGTACAGCTGCATTAGTGCATTACAATTAAATAGTGAACATTGCTTTCTGACTTCATTCTTTAACAACCCAGCTAACAATATTTTTTTCTGTTTCAGATTCTGATGCATTTATAAGTTGATAATATTTGCGATGGCTGCTTGTGTCAGGACGAGGAACCAAAAATCCAGCCATCTCAGTCACTATCTTGGGTCTGGGAGAGAGCTCCTGAAGTCGGAGTTGCCTACATTGAGAGATGCTTTGAGATACGGTGTTTTAATCAGGCAAATCAGTGAAAAGACCCAAAGAACTTACACAAACAAAGACATTGCCAGTGATATGACCAAAGCTGTCTTGGCACAGTACACTCTGGCTAACGCTCAGTTCAAGCCTCCAGTCATAACAAGTCAGAAGAAGATTAGTGAGAGACTGCTAGCCAGTTGGGAAAAGGCAAGAGATATCTCTCTTGGGAGAAGAAAACTTGCAGTTAAGGACAGCTTTGCCAAGCAACTGGACCAGTTATTTGACATAATTACTTGCAAGTGCCCAATTGTTCTCTGTCCTGAGTTTGGATGCGATCGTGACTGTAAATCCGAGGCCCACATCTCCTGTATTTGCAAGCGTGAACTGAAGATTCCTGTGATCGAACTGGCATTTGTCAAAGCACAGAGAGAGAAGACTGGCAGTATAGGGGCTCTCATAATTTCTAGCCAAGATATTCCGGAGTCCAAGAGACAGGAGGCTGCCACAGAGACAGAAGAGGAGAAGAGTTGCCGAGGAAAAGAGACTTGAGAAGGCCCAGGGTGAGGTAAAAAAGGCCGATGATTGGAGTCAAGCTGATTCAGAGTTTAATGACTTCCCCATGGCTGATCCGAGTGCTGACCAGGAGAATGGTGACTTTGTCCCTAACCCAGAAAATAATGATCCCAAACCTTCCAGGCATAAGATTCGAAATAGGAAAGATATCCCGAGCATAGCTCTGGCCAGCATGCGACACCACACTGGTCTCAGAGAAACTGCAGAGATAGCAACAGCTGCCTGGGTTGACGGTGGTTTGATAACACCTGATGATGTTCACCTGGTGATAGATCATAACAAAGTAAGGAGAGCTCAGGAGAAACTTGTCAGTAACCTAGAAGAGGAGTTTGATAAGGGGATAAGAGAAAATGGAATCAATTGTTTGTTCTTTGATGGGAGAAGGGATGACACTAAAGTGTTCATGAAAGTTGGAGATTCTGACAAGTTGTTCCCTGCCATGGTGAAGGAGGAACACTACTCCTGCTGCAGTGAACCAGGAGGGAAGTATTTGTGGCATTTCACTCCAGAGAAAGATGACATCAGGAAACCAGCTGAGATAGTGGCAGATAACATTGTGAACTGGCTCAGAGAGAGGAACGTAGACCAGACCCTGCAGGCCATTGGAGGGGACAGCACCAACACGAACACAGGGTGGCAAGGGGGGGTCATACAGTGGATAGAGCGGAAGATTGGGAGGAAGCTGGTCTGGATTGTTTGTGACCTCCACACCAACGAGTTGCCACTCAGACATCTGATCCAGGAGCTAGATGGCAAGACTCTTTCAAACAACAGATGGTCTGGTCATCTTGGCAAGATGCTGGACTCTGCCACTGAGTTAGAAATAAATCCGAGCTTTGAAAAAATCACAGTTGGCCCTCCACTCGTTGAGCTTGCACATACTGTCATTGACGACCTGAGTACTGACCAGTACTATGGTTACATGATTTGCAGTGCCATCAAAACTGGGGTCATGCCTGATAGACTTGCTTACCTGCAGATAGGTCCAGTCTCACATTCTAGGTGGCTCACAACGGCTCTCAGGTTCTGCAGAATTTGGGTCGCTCATCATAAACTGAAAGGGAACCAGCTTCACAACCTGAGACTTATTGTCCAATTCATCGTGAGTGTCTACTTGCCAAATTGGTTCAACACCAAGGTCAAGTCATCATTCTCCGAAGGTCCGAGGCATGTTCTCTTCCAGCTTGAGCTCCTGAGGAGTCAGCCAAGGAAGGTTGTTCAGATTGTGGAGCAGACTGTGAGGAGATCTTCCTGGTATGCTCATCCCGAGGCAGTTCTGCAGACAATGCTCTGCAGTAAGGATGAGGAGGAGAGAAGAGTGGCAGTCAAAAAGATCTTGGATATGAGACTTATGAGAGGATCTGGGCATGACGAATCAGTTGGTGACGATTCCTTCAGGGTCAGGAAGACTCCTGAAGTCAATCTAGGTGCCAAGACCCTCACTGATCTCATAGATCTGGATAACATCCAGGCTGGCAGTGAGCCCCCTCTTACCTGCAGCCTCACCAATGTTCAAGTCAGAGCTTTCCTGGACAACCCCATGCATGTCCCTGCCTGGCCCTCGCACACCCAGAGTATAGAGCGTTGTGTACAGCAAGTGAGCGAGGCCAGCAGTCACGTGTACAGCCAGGAGAGGAGGGAAGGCTACATCCGAGCTCAGGTGGTCAGCAGGGAGGTGATGAGTAGAAACAGAAGCAAGAAAGACATGTTCTCTATGGTGTGCAGCAACACCGGGTCGTAGTAGTAAAACCGGTTTTTGTATTTGATGATTTTGTTTTCTAATGGAATATTAAATTTAATAAATGTGTCAAGATCATTCGTTTCACTATTCTGGATCATTTTCATCCTAATAAATTAACCTGACTACATTTACTTTACTTTAAATATGCTATTTAGTGGCGTTGGTAAAAGGGTGGGAATACTGAATTTTCATAAGATTTCAAGTTAAAATTTACCTAGCAAAAAATAAAAACTTTTCAAATCTGAAGATATCACATGATTCTGCACATAGAACTACATCATTAATACCATGGGCCGATTTTTCAAACTCAAAAAAAAAAAATTCGCCTCCGTATGACACACCCTATTGGCTTAAGATTCCTACTAATCAATACTCCTAAATATTTCTCGCAGTCGGATTTGTCAATAACATCTTTGTTCATCTGGTATCTGGTTACCCTGCTTACATCTCCTATACTGAGTACGTTACATTTATCCACATTGAATCTCATCTGCCCTTTTTCAGATCATTCGAAATTTTTTTTTAGATCTTCCTGTAGTTTTGCGGAGTCCTCTTCAGATTTAATTACACGTCCTATTTTAGTGTCATCAGCAAATTTACTTATGTTGCTGTCTACGCCGATATCTATGTCGTTTATGTATATAATAAATAATAATGGTCCGAGTACTGAGCCTTGGGGAACTCCACTAGTGACGTTGCTCCAATGGGATTTAGTGCCGTTAATGCTCACTCGCTGTTTTTCCTGTAACCACGCCCTAATCCATTTTAGAATATCTCCTTTAATGCCATGAGACTCCACTTTTCTTATTAGTCTTTCGTGGGGGACTCTGTCGAAGGCTTTGCTAAAGTCGAGATATACCACATCATAATTGTGCCCCTCGTTTACTGAATCGAAAACAGATGAAAAGAATGTTAATAGATTAGTTACACATGAACGTCCGCTTGTGAAGCCATGTTGGGAATCATTGATCAACTTGTGCTTCTCCAGGTTATTTCGAATAGAGTTTGAAATGATTGCTTCCAGTAATTTGCCTACAATTGATGTTAGGCTGACAGCTACACCACCACTACTGACAGTCTCTAGTCCATATACTACCACTGCTGACAGCTACACCACCACTACTGACAGTCTCTAGTCCAGATACTACCAATGCTGACAGCTACACCACCACTACTGACAGCCTCTAGTCCAGATACTACCACTGCTGACAGCTACACCACCACTACTGACAGCCTCTAGTCCAGATACTACCACTGCTGACAGCTGCACCACCACTACTGAAAGCTCCTACACCACTACTGACAGCCCCTACACCACTACTGACAGCCCCTGCACCACTACTGACAGCTCCTACACCACTACTGACAGCCCCTGCACCACTACTGACAGCCCCTGCACCACTACTGACAGCCCCTACACCACTACTGACAGCCCCTGCACCACTACTGACAGCTCCTACACCACTACTGACAGCCAAACACTAACACCATACAATAAAAACATATCCATATATGATCAACTCAGAAAGTATTTTACGTCAATACTCATACGTCATCCGGTCAACGCATGAATCACCCACAACGTTAATTCAACGCCGTAACTCACCCAACACAACATTCAACGCTAACTTATCACCCATTCAACGCACCAACCCACCCAAAACAATATTCAACGCACCAACCCACCCAACACAACATTCAACGCACCAACCCACCCAACACAACATTCAACGCACCAACCCACCCAAAACAACATTCAACGCACCAACCCACCCAACACAACATTCAATGCACCAATCCACCCAACACATTCAACGCTCCCCTATAGCCCATTCAACGCACCAACCCATCCAAAACCACATTCAACGCTTATGCAAATTTGACAGGAACGGAAATTGCACGCAGTCAAGAAATGTTCCGCTGACGAGGAAGGAAAAACCTGTATCCAGTTTATACCTAATGATGGCCACCCACCCGAGAGGGGCGACGTGTGCTGGTAATGTCCACAAACCTAACCTAACCTATCTTAACGCACTCTAACGTAACCTAACCTAATTTAACTTAACCTAACCAAAATTTACCCAATTTAACTTAACCTAACCTAACCAAACCAAACCTAATTAACCAAACCTAACTTAGCCTAACCTGACCCCTCAAAATGCGTCTTTTCTTCAGTTTAAATTCTTTTCCTTGGCTAACAATAATGCTAATAAAGCCGGTCATCATTAATTATACTTCACTTGAGACTAATAAAGAGCTATTTACAGTCATTATGCCTCGGGTCATCCCTCAGCAGGAAGAGCAATTAGGTTATTGGTCCTGATGATGGTCATTAAGACGTTGGCTCAGCTCCAACTATAGTTATTTATATATATATATATATATATATATATATATATATATATATATATATATATATATATTATATATATATATATATATATATATATATATATATATTGATAAAATCACACGGGAAAATGGAAACAACGGAGTACCTTAGCTTTCGTCTTTATTCAAGACATCTTCAGAGGCCTCTGAAGATGTCTTGAATAAAGACGAAAGCTAAGGTACTCCGTTGTTTCCATTTTCCCGTGTGATTTTATCAAGATTTATCTTATCCACGTTTTCATTGTGGATTTTCATAAAATATATATATATATATATATATATATATATATATATATATATATATATATATATATATATATATATATATATACAATAATAATAATAATAATAATAATAATAATAATAATAATAATAATAATAATAATAATTAAGGACCATAAATAAATACAAAAAATTAGAAAAAAAAGATCAGTAGTGAAAAATTATACATGTACTGTATGTTGTGTTGTCAAAGTAAGAGAAACAACAGAGACCCTGCAATTGTGTGTAAAGAAGCAGAAAGTCAGATCAGCAACCTGGGACTTGGTCACAATTTTCGTGATGCCATATGGCAGCAGGGTCTACCATTAGACAACACATTATGCTTCCAATATCTTCCCAGGCAGAAGTACCTCCCTGTTTGATAGCTGCCTACTACCTACTAAACTACGCAGTGGAGTATGGGGATTATTAGTAACATTTGCAGGGAGTACCGTGTGTGTGTGTGTGTGTGTGTGTGTGTGTGTGTGTGTGTGTGTGTGTGTGTAAGCAAGAGAGATAGTGGAAATACATGTCCGTCAGTGTGTTTTAGTCACCGAGAGAGAGAGAGAGAGAGAGACACACTGTCTTCATCACTAGACAGTAGGGGTGTCACCAACACAGCACACACCAAGGCTCCTACTTAAAGCGACCCGTTTGTAGTCTGGTGCTGGACTGCCTTTCACCCCCCTGCAGCCATCACAGAATGAAACCCATGTGGACTTCCTGGAGGACACACACATACATACACACATACACACTACTACTGCTGTCACTCGGAAACGAGTATGACGGTCATCCAGCTATGATACAATGGTATGAGTTGAGGATGTCACCTACGTTGGTGAATTCTGAGGTGACTAAAGAGGTCGATACAGGCCCGGCAGTGTTGTTAACAGATGTTGCACATGTGGAGGGCTACATCTAGTGCGGGAGTGGCGGTGGCAGTGTCTTTCCGGCGTTGGCGCTTGTCTGCCTCGTTATGCAGTCAGGCTACCTCGAAAGTATTGACACCTTCTTGTTTGGTGCTCCTTCAAGCGTTACAGAGTGTAGTAATCGTCTCCCAGGTGGATGGGGGTCGATTTGGCACCCTTTTAGGTTTGTCTTAAGACTATCCTTATACCTTTTCAGTTGCCCGCCAGCGTTAAGTTTACTATTCGTTAGGTGCCTGTAAAATAGCTGCATTGGCAGTCTACTGTCGTCCATGCGGGCACTGGGCAGTCCAACGTAGTTGATCATGGATAATGGTTGGCCTCGATGCTCCTACAGTTGGTGTCAGCAAGAATACTGGCATTTGTTCTCTTGTCTTCCCAGCGAACTCGGAGGATGGAACGTAGACCACGTTGGTAGAAGTTTTCAAGTGCCTTGAGGTGCTTCCTGTATGTGACCCATGTCTCGCTGACAAATAGCAGGGTGGGGAGGACCACTGCTTGATATACGTGTAAATTTGTAGATAATTTCAGCTCCCTACAACTGAATACAAGGTTTCGAAGTCTCTCAAAGGCTTGAGATGCACATCTGATCCGATGCTGAATCTCTTCATTTATGTCCGCAGTGGTGGACAGGTGGGAGCAGAAATACCGAAAGTGGGCAACATTAGAGAGGGTAGTACCGTTAAGATGGATGGATGATAGAGGTGTGTCTGAACCAGGCCGAAGTGTGCACACGCTTCTGAGTAGGTGTTCAGGATCTCCAGTAGGTCGCATTCAGTGTGAACGACAAGGGTGAGGTCGTCTGCTTACTGAAGTTCAGTAATGGAAGCTGCAGACACCTTTGTTCCTGCCTGGAGTCGTTTTAAGTTGAAAAGGCCGGTCATCGGGTACTCGATGTTCACCCCTTTTGCTAAACTGGCTCTGGCACGATTAAGGATGGCAACCAAGAAAATGGAAAAGAGAGTTGATGCCAGTACACACCCTTGTTTAACCCCTGTTTGGATGGAGAAGAACACAGACTGGGTGCCATTGTGCAGGACACTGCTGTTCATGCCACCATGGACTTGCCTCACAAAGGAGATGAATTTTGGTGGGCAGACAAAACGGCTGAGGGTCCACCAGAGGGCTTTCATGTTGACCGAGTTGAAGGCCTTGTTTAGGGCGATGAAAGCCATGAACAGGTCACAATGCTGTTCTCTGCACTTTTCCTGTATCTGGCGGGCAGCATAGATCATGTCAGTGGTGCCACATGATGGTCTAAGACTCTAAGGCCACATTGAGATTCTGGGAGGAAGTTTTCTGCCTCAGGAAGAAGTCTGTTTAGGAGGATTCGGGAGATAATCTTGCCAGCTACGGACAGCAGCGAGATCCCGTGGTAGTTGCCACAGTCTGACAGGTCTCCCTTGTTCTTATACAGATTGACAATGGAGGCGTCTTTAAGAGCTTGGGGGATTTCTTCCTTTTCCCATAGATTTTCCAGGAGAGAGTTTCGACGGCTGGTAAGCAGATGTCCTCCTGCTTTATACACCTCGGCTGGGATTCCATCAGGTCCTGAGGCTTTGTTATTTTTCATGTGTTTGATGGCAGTAGCTCCCTCATTCAGGGATGAGGGATAGCTGAGAGGGAGTCAGCTCTGGTTGCTGAGGGACTTGCAGGGTTGTCAAGAAAATATCTACATCGGTGTTTCGGTTGAACAGTGAATCACAGTGCTCTTTCCAACGCTGAAGGATCCCTTCATCGTCTTTAATTAGGGAGTTACCATCGGATGAGCGGATGGGGATCTGCGCTATGAGTGATTGGCCCCAAAAAAGTTTTAGTGGAATTGAAAAATTCGCACTCCTTATTCTGATCTGCAAATTTTTGTGTTTCATATGCTTTATTTTTCAACCAGTCATTCTTTAGATTGAGAAGTTTGCACTGAGCAACCGCTTTCTTCCGGCAGAAGGTTTCTTCTTTGGTCCGAGACTGAGGGTTGTTCTGCCAGTCAGTTAAAGCAGCACGATTATCATCGACGAGTACATTGATTGCCGGGTCATTTTCATCAAACCAGTACTGGTGTATTCTTTCGATTTGGCTGAGGGTCTCTCTGAAGATTTTTGTTATGACAGTGTCAAGAATACCCCATTCGGCACTGGGATTCGGGTTGTTTGTTGTCAGGTTGTTTATCTGCTTGTGTGCGAGCTGCTCTCTGAAAGCAAATGCTACCAATGGATCCTCCAGACGCTTAGTGCTAAAATTTCTTTTGGAGGCTTGCTGTCTTCTCCGTTTAGGGGCGACGTGAAGTGATAGCTTGGCTCTGACGAGCCAATGATCAGTGTCCCAGTGGTCTGAGCCACGCATGGCTCGGGTGATGAGGACATCTCGGTGATCTCTTTCTCTGACAATGATGTAGTCAGTGAGATGCCAGTGTTTAGATGGGTGTTGCCACGAACCCTTGAACTTGTCGGCTTGCCTAAACAAAGTATTGGTGATAGTGAGATTGTATGCAGCACAATTGCTGAGGAAAAGTAGGCCGTTGAGATTACACTCACCTAGTCCATTTCTCCCTATGTTTCCCTGCCAAATATTAGCATCTTTGCCAACTCTGGCATTGAAGTCACCAAAGAGCACAACCTTATCTTCTCTAGGATAGAGGTTACCACTCTGTCGAGGTAGGGGTAAAAGGCCTCCTTGATGTCATCCTTTGCATCTAGTGTTGGGGCATATGCACTGATGAAAAAGGCATAACGTGAGTGATTCAGTGGGACTCGGAGCGTCATGAGGCGCTCGTTGATCCCAATAAGCATTTCAGTTAGCCTGAGTATGATGCGTTGGCGGATGGCAAAACCAACTCCATAAATGCGGTTCCTCTCCGCAGCAGGCTTACCCTCCCGGAAGAAGGTATAGCCAGACCTCCGTTCGGTGAATTGACCCTCGTCTGGGAGCCGGGACTCACTAAAGGCTGCTATGTCAACGTTATACCTAGCCAGCTCTTTTGCCACAAGGGCAGTTCTTCTTTCAGGACGCTCATTTGTGCCAGTATCCAGAAGGATCCTGACATTCCATGCAGCGACCATAAGAGGTTGTATAGTTTGTTTTTGCTTGGATCTGTGACTATGATTGTGTTTTCGACCGGATAAGGAAGACCTTACTGGGTGAAGTTGCCCAGTCAGGTTGGTTCTTTAGGCAGGATATGCTTAGAGCACCTTTTCTAGCCCCCTCCCCATGTGGGGTGAGCAGAGTGGCTCCTCGAAAGGGCTGCTTAGTCGCACAGACAGGACCGGATTGCACTGCTGCCTAGATCCCAGTGCATAAACGACCATCTTATCTGTGCCGCGCATGTGCAGAGTTATGACTAGAGACTCCCGGCCGTCATCTCTGCCTGTTCCCGTTGCCACTCGTCCGTCGCCACAGGACTTTTGGGGCTAAAGGGGTTTTGATGATGATGAGCTGGATGATGGCTGGGCGAGTTGATTTATGTGGTGAGGCAGGAGCGCAGGCTGCAACCACACATCTTGGCTCTCCCTTTTCCTGATCCAGTGGTGCAAGTGTTGCAACGACTGGGGAGAGGGCGAGTTGCAATGGACTGCCGATAGCCCAGTTTGTTGGGTTTCGCCTTGGTAGCCTGTCCATCATGCATTGCCTTCGGCCGCCGGTGAGATCGTTCGGTTCCCATGGTGGTCACCTATTTCGCCTACACCGCCTGATGCGGGGCTTCACACAACACACACACACACACACACACACCTACAACACGTGAGAACACCAACTGCCAAGAAAGGAAACTCTCCCTCCAATACTGAACATCTACTTGTGTGCAGTACACGTAAACAACCTCGAATGACGTCATAGCTTGAGGCTTACGATCCATAAAGCGAATCTCTGCAATCTAGTAAATAACAAAAAGATGATTTTCTATGATAAGTGATTACTGTACTATAGTATTTCCGCGCTAACCTGGCCCATAAGCTAGGCCTGTCTTCTATACAAATAGCTGATTGGTTAATAGAAAACTCAAATTATGTCTTCACAAATGGTAAGGACACCTGTTATTATCTAAAATAATGTTATATATCCGGACTATGAAAATGCAAATGATTTCAAGGCATTAGCGCTTCACAGAGGATGGTAGAAATTTTTAAATATTTGTCATAAAAGGTCGATATAAATATGCGCTAAAACACACGCAGTCAGGGGGAGGCAAGATGCTCAGGGGAGCCAATCAGCTATTTGCAGCTAAAGACGAGGGGCGTGGCTTTTGGGCCAGGTTAGCGTGAAAAGGGTTATAGATATATGTTCTTTTTAATCTTAATATGTTTTAGTGTAATATGTCATTAATGCTGGTGTTTTACAGTAATTACAGTCTTCCTCCTTTTAAACACTACTGCTGCTCAGGTGAATTACATTATGACAGTCACACGTTGGTGGGAGCTCAGCAATTATGATCTGCACTCCTGCCAATATGTACTATCTTGAATTAAATAGTAAAATTACTGTAGTATATCAGTATATTAGTATGCTGATCGTAGTATATTAGTGTCATTATCTAAATATATCAGTGTACTTATCGAGGTGTGAATTAGTATAATTATCGTGGTTTACTACTTCTGTAATGACTACCATTAAGGTATAGTATACTTTATGTACTAAAACTACATCACAGTACAAGCAGTTTTATCAATACAATGTCGTGTGTAGTAGGAGCTGCCATGCACAGGCCAACCAGCCTATTGTAGACTCCTTATGTTCTTAGGTGTTAGGGATCACCTGAGGATACACCCCCACGCTCTTTCACCTATTGATTAAATACCCTAACACGACCTGGGGGGTTAGATTAGATTAAGTTAAGTTAGCAATGGTTCATCTTAAGGTAAAATCAACTAGGGAGTAGGTAGTTAGTTCTTCTTACTGTAATTGGGGATCAAAACATTAAACCGATTGTCGGACATTGTTATGTTCCAGGAAGTTAATGGTTAACCAGTGCAGTTGGGGAGTTGTCCGATCCTACTGGGTTACACCTTCCCCCTCCCCGGTCATACACCTCGCTAACTCAGGGTGTAGTTGTTGTGTTGTAGGCGGCGTCATCACCTTAAAAAAACGCCGCCTTGGTTATTTAACTGTGCAATAACTACATAAATAGGCTAACCTGAACAGACTTACATTAACAGTTATGACGGTGAGAGATAAACATTACTGTACATAATAATAGGAGAGAGAAACATTACTACACACAATTTACTCACATGGGAGAGAAACATCACTACACACATTAATAGCAGCAACATTGAGGAGAGAGAAACATTACTACACACAATATACTCACATGGGAGAGAAACATCACTACATACATTTATAGCAGCAACATTGAGGAGAGAGAAACATTACTACACAATAAGCATAACATAAGCGTACACCTTCGGCTTTAACATCAGTTCTGACGTAAATGCATGAAATTTTTAACTCTTTGCCCTTAAAAGCTCACGCGGGAAATTAGTTGTGTGTGTGTGTGTGTGTCAGTTTTCTTTACACGTTTTTGTTTTTCATATTTTCTGTAAGTTTTATTATCCTTTATATTATCCAAGTTTTACCGCAAATTAGATAGGGTTTTATATCAATGTCCAACGTCTGGTACAAAAGCCACATAACGCTGACCCACCGATAACTGGAGTGAAATCGGCGACCCTACCAACACACGCGACAGGTTATCTTCCATTGCTCCTATGTCCTGTACTAACACTGGACCCTTGATTGATTAATGATGAACAAACACATTAGAGAAAAAGTAGGAGTGCAGCAGCAGGGGGGGATGATAAAATTACACCCCACCCCTCTAATTTCCTTTCCCTATCATAGAGACAAATAAAAATAAATTAAAACTTTACTATGATCTTAATGGAGCGATAAACTAATCTCATTTTCCTAATTTTCTTTTGATAAATTAAAAAAAAAAATAAACGTGTATATTTTTTTTTTAAGAATATATATTTATTTATTTTTACTCCATGATCCGTTTTCTAAATCAGTCTTAAAGAAAATGGGTTTCCTCTCCTCCAGGTACTACGTCAGGTAAGGCTGACAAGAGACAGCACCACTATCTATAAACAGTCAAACACACCACTATACAGTCATACACACCACTATGCAGTCATACACACCACTATACAGTCATACACACCACTATATATGTCATACACACCACTATGCAGTCATACACACCACTATACAGTCATACACACCACTATACAGTCATACACACCACTATACAGTCATACACACACTATACAGTCATACACACCACTATACAGTCATACACACCACTATATATGTCATACACACCACTATACAGTCATACACACCACTATATATGTCATACACACCACTATACAGTCATACACACCACTATATATGTCATACACACCACTATACAGTCATGCACACCACTATATATGTCATACACACCACTATGCAGTCATACACACCACTATACAGTCATACACACCACTATATATGTCATACACACCACTATGCAGTCATACACACCACTATATATGTCATACACACCACTATACAGTCATGCACACCACTATATATGTCATACACACCACTATGCAGTCATACACACCACTATACAGTCATACACACCACTACCACAAGCTTATCGGACAGCACCAGACCACTCGGTAAATCTCACGACCTTGCTAACGTAAACACAACTTATTTACAAGCGGAGGGAAGTTTAAATAGTCGTGTTTGGGGCTTTGTAAATGTGTGTGTGTGTGTGTGTGTGTGTGTGTGTGTGTGTGTGTGTAAATGCGTGTGATAAAAGAGAGAGAGAGAGAGAGAGAGAGAGAGAGAGAGAGAGAGAGAGAGAGAGAGAGAGAGAGAGAGAGAGAGAGAGAGAGAGAGAGAGAGAGAGAGAGAGAGAGTTTCTGACCAAAAAATTTATGAAAAAAAAAAAACACTTTATTAGCAACATTATCTGCACACTCATAATTGACTCTGATGAGGAGGATTGATGTTGCAAATTAATCAATTGCAATCTGCAGCACAAAACAAATCAGCTTTATCTTACAATGAAAATAATAACATATACAAAAGCTTTCTCTATAATTGTCCGTATAATGAGAAGGTAGGGGAGGGGAAGGGGAGGGGGGGAAGGGGAGAGGTAGGGAAGGGGAGGGGGAGAAGAGGGGGAGGGGAGAGGTAGAGGAGAGAGGAGAGGGGAGAGGGAAGGGGAAGGGAAGGAGAGGGGAGGGGAAGGAGAGGGGAAGGAGGGGAGGAGGGGAGAAGAGGGGAAGGGGAGGAGAGGGGAGGGGGAAGGAGAGGGGGAGGAGGGGAGGGGAGAGGTAGGGAAGGGGAGGGGGGAGAAGAGGGGGAGGGGAGGGGTGGACATCAATCAAAACTTCTACATATAATTATTATTTTCGAGTGATAGAGAGATTTAAGGGGATGGTGTAGCCATTAATTCGATGTAGCAAAAAATTGTAGCCTATCCTAACCTAACCTAACTTAACCTAACCTACTCTACTCTAACCTAAACTAACGTAACTTAACCTAACCTAACCTAACCTACTCTAACCTAACCTAACCTACTCTAACCTAAACTAAGGTAACTTAACCTAACCTAACCTACTCTAACCTAACCTAACCTAACCTAACCTACTCTAACCTAAACTAACGTAACTTAACCCAACCTAACCTACTCTAACCTAACCTAACCTAACCTACTCTAACCTAAACTAAGGTAACTTAACCTAACCTAACCTAACCTACTCTAACCTAACCTAACTTAACTTAACCTATGAATGTGAAAAACACACACACACACACACACACACACACACACACACCCATTTCCCCTAAAAGATATAAATAATCTCTATAAATTCCATCTCTCTCACTCATACACCTTCATCAATACAGCACAGCTGTCTGATGCATTGGTCATTAGGTAATATTCTGAACCCAATAGGATGATGTGTAGTTCCTATAAAAATTAATGGAAGAATTAATCATATTTGTAACAGCTGGGAAGGTTGAACAAACACGTCACCCAGGAAAGCTTAGCGCAATTTGTCGACCTAAATGGATGTAATTTGTAAATATTTTCATTCAAATACGCCAGTTGGACGCAAAGGCTGGATGCGTATATACAGTACAGTACATATTCTGCGTAAATATAATACTAATAATAACAACAATAACACAACAACAATAATAATATAAGTAATAATAATAATAATAATAATAATAATAATAATAATAATAATAATAATAATAATTATAATAATAATAATGCCACCAAACATCTCTCACATATTAATACAGATAATCAGAAAACCCCAGTGTGTTGTTATTCACCAGTAAAAACAAAACACAAATCACGACTGTACAACAAAAATCACCTAAAAAAATATACAGTACAGACAGAGATCATGAAGTGGAAAAACCCCGATGATTTGACGTTAACACCGATATTAATACAATGGTGAAGTAATATATCAATAATATATTAACTGACATCACCTATATGTGTTACAGGGTATATTATGACACTTAATGTATCATACACTCCTGATAATTGATGTATCACACAACATTTCTGACTAATAAATGTATCATCCCAATTATTTATGACATTTAATGTATCACACCTAATAAATCATGTGTCGGCTTGAACACACGTCCAGACCTCATAAACATAAACGCTTGAGTAATTAATATAATTTTAAAATGTTTTCACACTGTTGTGTTTGTTTGTCATTAATGTTTGAGATTCTGGGAAAAGTTGTTGTGCTCGCTATTATTATTATTATTATTATTATCATCATTATTGTTATTATTATTATTATTATTATTATTATTATTATTATTATTATCAGTCACCGTAACCTAGCTCTCGATGCTGCACATAGGAGGAACGAGAACGACAAGAGAAGGGCATATGGGGAGAGAATTCAAAATGTTGATCAAGGCAGCTTCACTCCTCTAGTGTTCACAACCTCTGGTGGGATGGGCCCAAGTGCAAGATGTTTCTACGCCAGACTCGCGGAGCTGATCTCCGAACAGAAGCAGCAGCCCAGAAGTTATGTCACAGCTTGGATGAGATGTCGACTGTCCTTCTCTCTCCTTCGGTCGGCTTTGCTCTGCCTTAGGGGAACGAGAGCTTCTGCCCCTACTCCGACAATTGTTGCAGATATTGACTATGAGGCTACAGTCACTGAATGCCGCATAGATCTGGGTCTCAACTAATTTAACACAGATAGGATAGCTTCTTATGTATTAGGATATTTAATATTAAGGTAAATAAATGGTGGCGAAGGTGTGGCTATTGGGGGAGGCTGGAGGCCACGTTAAAAAAAAAAAAAAGAAAAAAAAAGTAGTAGTAGTAGTCGTAGTATAATATTATTCATTATTACCGATAGTCCAGGTAAAGTAGGAGATGTACAGTACCTGTTGGCCGGGGCATACGACTGTTGAGCTAAAATAGTGGTTATGTTGCACCAACATCCACCTGGCCATACACACCCCGAGCCGACCACACACAGACACCCCCAGAGCCACACACACACACACACACACACACATCCTTGACCACCGAAGGGTAAAGACGTACCTGGCGCTCCTCTCGGAGCAGCCAGGTCAACTGTTAAGTTGGCCCATACCAACCCCCTCTCCTGAACCCTCCTCCCCACCGGAATATCAACAAGTTCTCGCCAGAAGTTACAATTTCATTTAGGAAAGGAACGGAACCAGTGTTAAACCGAGATGAACAGTGGTGAACAGTGTTTAAGTCAGTGAGAACAACTCAACAGTAACAGTCGTACCCAAGTTAACCTTCACAGGGTGAGGTCCCAGGTACCCAGTGATAACGGCCCCGGCGAGACCCAACAACAACCACCGATGTGTTAATCCGTCTACGATAGGAAGGCCTGGGACCAAACCTCACTCATATAACACCATCTGTGAGGGAATTACTACACCACATGTCCCTCATAACACCATATGTGAGGGAATTATTACACCACGTCAAGTCCCTCATCACACCATCTGTGAGGGAATTACTGCACCACGTGAGGTCCCTCATAACACCATCAGTGAGCGAATTACTACACCACGTGATGCCCCTCATAACACCATCTGTGAGGGAGTTACTACACCACGTGAGGCCCCTCATAACACCATCTGTGAGGTAATTACTACACCACGTGAGGTCCCTCATAACACCATCTGTGAGGGAATTACTACACCACGTGAGGTCCCTCATAACACCATCTGTGAGGGAATTACTACACCACGCCAGGTCCCTCATAACAACATCTGAGGGAACTACTACACCACGTGAGTTCCTCCTAACACCATCTGGGAGGGAGTTACTACACTACGAGTTTTCTGTTCAACACCTATATTAATCGTTATGTTCACTGTATGTTCCTTTACCTTTCTCTAATAAAGGCTTTTGTTAAACCACCAATGTATGTAATAAGTCATTTATGTCCAATGTATATTTTCAGCCCTTTGGCTGCAGAATTTTTTCAATAAACCGTTAATTATTATTATTATTATCATTATTACAGAGCCACATACACACAAAGATCCCCAGAACCAAACACACACATACACACACACACACACACACAGAGCCACATACACACAAAGATCCCAGAGCCACACACACACACAGAGCCACATACACAAAAAGATCCCCAGAGCCGCACAGATACCCCAAACGGGAGGGCCGCCGAGGTAAAAACAAAAATACACAGCTCTACATAATGGAAGATAGCGTCAGGACAGCTTCTAAGAGGAACTTCCTGAAGTCAAACTTTACACACAGCTGGGGGCGTCTCCACAATCTGGTACATATGCTAGTCCTCACTCAGTCACCTGGTGGAGTTTAAGGTCGAGGAAGCTGGTACTCGAGTGAAGGGAACACGCACCTATCACCCACGAGGTTTAAAGTCCTTCTTCAGCTCAAGAGGAACTTCAGAGCGCCGACTAAAGCCTAAGTGCCTGTATTTTGTTCGGATGTTTATAACCATTTATAAACACGAGGATGAGAGGAATTTATGCCTTAATGCACTTCTCCCAGAGGGTCGTTCTGCTTTACTCTGTTAGCTATTAATACGGGTCGCTTTGTTGTACGGAATTACTGTATATACTAACTTATGGTGTGTGTGTGTGTGTGTGTGTGTGTGTGTGTGTGTGCAAACTTTCCGTCGCCACAGTTATTGTCTCTTTCACTGTGGGTTGACGAGATGAGGTCGTCCAGTGTCCCAGATGTCGCCCTCCAGCAGGCGGAAGATTCCCCCCCTGCACTGCGCACCTATACGTTTCCATAAAGTCCGCAGTCTGCTCCTACACTAACGTAAGGCGGTGAGGGGAGTATAGGGAGGCTGGCTGTCACATCACTTAGCTCACGACACACCCGCCTACAGCCATAACTTAACTTTTGTCAAGGGACGCGCAACGCTTAGTGCTGCAGCGGAGGGAAGTGCTGCCCTGTGCTGCACTGCGGGGTACAGCAGCTGCAAGGGGACTGTTAACTTACATCAGGCAGAAAATACACAAATATTCCATATACGAAAATCGGTATACATAAAAAGGAAATTTCATGAAATCCTATATACTACCTACATATAAGGCTGGTATTTATTTATATTTCTTCTTAAACAAACTATTATAGGTCATATATCGTCTATTCAGGGCCCATTAACTCTTTCTCCAGAATATAAAATTTTATTATATGCAAGTGAGATCTCAGAAGTGGGAGTGACTATCTGATACCAAGAATGTGTCACAGTTTCTCTGTCTTCCCTCTCAAAGCACAGTCAAGACGTCAATTGATTTTAACCTTCAATTTAACAGACCCACCAAAACATTTATATACGGTACTTATATGGATAAATAACACACACACACACACACACACACACACTCATATATATATATATATGACCAAGCGAACCGTAGTAATCTTCCATTTGAGTACGATAGGATAACACCTCGAAACGATGACAACCCTTTAAGTATGATGAATTAACTCCTTGGATATGATAATTTAACCCTTTAAATACAATGACACCCTTCTGAGTATGAAGCATCAACCCTTTCAGTACAGTGACAACACAATAACCTAATGAGCACAATAACCTAACCCTCTGGTCCTCCCTGAACAACAGCCCAAACAACACTCCAATGTTAAATATTACAAATGGAGAAAAAAAAAGTTCTTTCAACTCATCATTTTCACAAGAAAACAAAGTTGAAATAATTATCATCAGCACAATCATGTATCATTCGTATTACAAAATATACAACGAAGTGTGAGTTGTTATGTTTATACTATTATACCAGTATAACATCCTCGTCATCAAAAACAAACACCAATTCTCTATAATACGACATAAAGCCTCTGTGTTTAATTCCCGGAACACGGTATAAAAATATTCCCAATAAGTTTATTTCTTTTTTGTAGAGGGAAGGATGAGTGAGCACAAAGTAGAATTATGCGCAATTATATTCAGATTTTATTCCAATGTGTGACTTTTTATTTATTTATTTTATTTTTTTTCCTGTACAAAACACAAAAGAGATATTAGAGTCAGTACTTGTTTCTCCCAACACTCTGCCCCCACTCAGGCGTAAACACGAGAGCCAAGAGGAGGTTGACAATATCTCTCCTTACCTTGAGTTACCTAGCGTCACCCCCCCCACCCACCCCTAAACCTATCAGAACACAGCTCCCTCACCCTTCTATACCCTCTTCTTCTAACCTTCCTCCATCATTCTTCATCTTCTTCTAACCTCCCTCCATCTCTCTACACCCTACACCCTCTTCTTCTAAACCTCCCTCCATCTCTCTACACCCTACACCCTCCTCTAAACCTCCCTCCATCTCTCTACACCCTACACCCTCTTCTTCTAAACCTCCCTCCATCTCTCTACACCCTACACCCTCTTCTTCTAAACCTCCCTCCATCTCTCTACACCCTACACCCTCTTCTTCTAAACCTCCCTCCATCTCTCTACACCCTACACCCTCCTCTAAACCTCCCTCCATCTCTCTACACCCTACACCCTCTTCTAAACCTCCCTCCACCTCTCTACACCCTACACCCTCCTCTAAACCTCCCTCCATCTCTCTACACCCTACACCCTCCTCTAAACCTCCCTCCATCTCTCTACACCCTACACCCTCCTCTAAACCTTCCTCCACCTCTCTACACCCTACACCCTCTTCTAAACCTCCCTCCATCTCTCTACACCCTACACCCTCTTCTTCTAAACCTCCCTCCATCTCTCTACACCCTACACCCTCTTCTAAACCTCCCTCCATCTCTCTACACCCTACACCCTCCTCTAAACCTTCCTCCACCTCTCTACACCCTACACCCTCCTCTAAACCTTCCTCCATCTCTCTACACCCTACACCCTCTTCTTCTAAACCTCCCTCCATCTCTCTACACCCTACACCCTCCTCTAAACCTTCCTCCACCTCTCTACACCCTACACCCTCTTCTTCTAAACCTTCCTTCACCTCTCTACACCCTACACCCTCCTCTAAACCTTCCTCCATCTCTCTACACCCTACACCCTCTTCTTCTAAACCTTCCTTCACCTCTCTACACCCTACACCCAAGAGCCAGCGGTAGTCATGAGTGTTGATCAGCGGGCGAGCACCAGGAGCCGTCGTCAAGTTGTCTCAAAGCAGTTTATAAATCGTATGTAATGACTCCCTGACCAGCGGGTGAGAGGACGGTGGTGTCTGAATCATAGTGGGATGATTTATGTAGCTTTGGTGTGGTGTGGTGTGGTGTGGTGTGATGTGGTGTGGTGTGGGTGTGGTGTGGTGTGGTGTGGTGTGGGTGGTGTGGGTGGGGTGGGGTGGGGTGGGGTGGGGTGGTGTGGTGTGGGGTGGTGTGGTGTGGTGTGGTGTGGGGTGGTGTGGTGTGGGGTGGTGTGGGGTGGGGTGTGTGGTGTGGGGTGGTGTGGGGTGGGGTGGTGTGGTGTGGTATGGTGTGGTGGGGTGTGGGGTAGTTAAGTGGTGATGAGAGTGGTAATGGATGAGATAATGGTGGTGTGGTGATGTAATGGTGAATATGGTGGTGACTATGGTGAATATATTTAAGCCAAAGATTTTTTGATGATATTACAGTGGCTATCGAATAAGAATGCATTCACCTCTCCTTTCCTTCCCTCTCCTCCCTTCTCCTCTTCTCTCTCTTCGTTTTCTCACTCCTCCTGCTACTCCCCCAGCCTCATCTTCTTTCCATTTCATCTTCCTTCTTTCTTGACCTTTATTCCATCTCTTTTTTCTCCATCCCTTTTCTTCCATTCTGTTCCCCTCTCTTTCTCCCCTCTCCTTCTCCCTCCCCTCCCTCTTCTTCTACTTCCCTTTCTTTCTCTTCTTCAACTTCACACTCCTTCTCCCTCTTTTTTTACTCCCCCTCTCCTCCCTCTTCTTCAACTTCCTGATCCTTCTTCCTTTTCCTCCTCTCCCCTCTCATTCTCCCTCTCCCCTCTCTTTCTCCCTCCTATGCCCTTTCCTTCTCCCTCCTATTCTACTTCCCTCTCCTTCTCTCTCCTCTCCCCCTCCTTCTCCCTCTTCCTCCCTTCACTCTTCCCGCAAACACATAATCCGACAAAAATTGGCGGAAAATATTTGTCCTTCACATCACTGGGTAAAAAAAAAGGAGAGCTGAAATTTTCCAACATTTTATACAATCATTTAACCTCCCCTATAATAAAACTCATATACACGTCACCACAGGAAGGGAAGGGAAGGGAAGGGAAGGGAAGGGGAGGGAAGGGAAGGCATGTCCTGTATGTTATATTATCGGGTTGCTTTCAGGAGCTTTTTAATGAGATGTTGAGGTGTCACAAGGCTCTTTCTCTCTCTCTCTCTTTCTGTATGTGTGTATACGTGAGAGAGAGAGAGAGAGAGAGAGAGAGAGAGAGAGAGAGAGAGAGAGAGAGAGTCGCTGGTTCGTCAGCTATGGCGTTGAGTATCGCCAGGAGAGGAGATATAGGTGTAGAAGAGCCTCTGTTCATCAGTAATACTCAGTAAGTGATGAGAATATCTCTTGATCTCTATACTAAACAATGATAATATCTCTTAAGTGTTTTTTTTAAGCAAATTCTATAAATTCTTATTTTTTTTTATTAACTGGGACAAGTGTTATATATTACATCTACATAAGACACAGCAATATTACCTCATGGACAAGCAATTTAACTGTTATCAAAGTATTATTCGACGATACATGTCCACACTTTACTATGCAATGTGCCGTAAGGATATTAAACTACAACGTGAATTTCCCCAAAAACCTTTTCAGAATTTATAATGAATTTCGTTGGTATTTTGTTTTGTTGTGAATAAAATATTTAGCTTGAAAATCATGTGTTGATTTTTGCTTGTGCGAGGATAGGTGTGTGGTGCGGCCATGGGTGGGTGGGAGTGTAGGTGTGGCCGTGGGTGGGCGGGTGTGTGGTGAGGCCATGGGTGTGTGGTGCGGCCATGGGTGGGTGGTGCGGCCATGGGTGGGTGGGAGTGTATGTGCGGCCGTGGGTGTGTGGTGCGGCCATGGGTGGGTGGTGCGGCCATGGGTGGGTGGGAGTGTAGGTGCGGCCGTGGGTGTGTGGTGCGGCCAAGGGTGGGTGGGAGTGTAGGTGCGGCCGTGGGTGGGTGGGAGTGTGGTGCGGCCATGGGTGTGTGGTGCGGCCATGGGTGGGTGGTGCGGCCATGGGTGGGTGGGAGTGTAGGTGCGGCCGTGGGTGTTTGTGGTGCGGCCAAGGGTGGGTGGGAGTGTAGGTGCGGCCGTGGGTGTGTGGTGCGGCCGTGGGTGGGTGGGAGTGTAGGTGCGGCCATGGGTGGGTGGGTGTGTGGTGCGGCCGTGGGTGGGTGGGAGTGTAGGTGCGGCCGTGGGAGTGTAGGTGCGGCCGTGGGTGGGTGGGAGTGTAGGTGCGGCCGTGGGTGGGTGGGAGTGTAGATGTGGCCGTGGGTGGGCGGGTGTGTGGTGCGGCCGTGGGTGGGTGGGAGTGTAGATGTGGCCGTGGGTGGGCGGGTGTGTGGTGCGGCCGTGGGTGGGAGTGTAGATGTGGCCGTGGGTGGGTGGGAGTGTAGGTGCGGCCGTGGGTGGGTGGGAGTGTTGATGTGGCCGTGGGTGGGCGGGTGTGTGGTGCGGCCGTGGGTGGGTGGGAGTGTAGATGTGGCCGTGGGTGGGCGGGTGTGTGGTGCGGCCGTGGGTGGGTGGGAGTGTAGATGTGGCCGTGGGTGGGCGGGTGTGTGGTGCGGCCGTGGGTGGGTGGGAGTGTAGGTGCGGCCGTGGGTGGGTGGGAGTGTAGGTGCGGCCGTGGGTGGGTGGGAGTGTAGGTGAGGCCGTGGGTGGGTGGGAGTGTAGGTGTTGCTGTTGTGGGTGGGTGTGGGTTGTTGGAGAGGGTGGGGAGGTTTTATGTGGGTGGGGATCTTGAAAGTGGGTAAGAGTGGGGTGTAGGTATAGCTGTTGTAGGTAGAAGAGGGTGTGGGCGAGGGTGGGGAGGGTTGGATGTGGGTGGGTGGGGGGTTGTGGGTGTAGCTGTCGTGGATGATCTTTCCAGACACTTATGCAGGACTCTGGTTAGGTTAGGTTAGGTTAGGTTAGGTCTAGTTTGAGTTTGGGTCGGTTGGGTTAGGATATGTCAGGTTAAGTTAGGTTTGGTAAGGATAGGTTAGGTTAGGTTAGGATAGATTAGGATAGGTTAAGTCTGGTTTAAATTTGGTTAGGTTAGGTTAGGTCTGGTTTAAGTTTGGTTTGGTTTGGTTAGATTAGGTCAGGTCAGGTCAGGTCAGGTACCGATATACAGTACAAATATCCCCTTTACTTTGCATGTTCTATAAAACTACATTATCCCAATTCCAGTACCTCTATCCATGACCACAGCCAAAGCCATATCCCTCCACAGCCCGAGGAATCTACAGTCACAGGTCCTTAAGGAACACTATTAAGGATTACGGGATCCTATAAAGGGTTCAAACTTGGTACGATACTGTTATTGAAGCCTTTGTGTGTGTGTGTGAGAGAGAAACTATAACTCATCTCAAACATTCCTACTTTGAACCCTCTGAAACGATTCCTTTAAACACGATCAGAGTTCCAGATTTACACAGGTTCCATGTCCCGACAGTGGTGAAAAAAATGCTCTAAATATGTTGCCGCAAATCCTTCTCATATATGGCATGAACCACCACTGGACCTCCCCCCTGTCCTCCCTCGAGATGTTATGTGTCGCAGACTTACACGGGGGATATGCCTGACCTCTCTCTCAGTAACACAGTGACATATGGTGTTTCTCAGGTTCATTGTGTCTCATTATCGTGGAAGTTGAGGAAGACCTAAGGTTGTGTGGGGAAGTGGAGAGACGGGAGTTATAGGATGGTGGCGAAGGATGGGTTGTAGAGGTAGGTTATAGGCTTGTAGAAAAGGAAGGCTCTAGTCTAGGGGGAGGATGTTGGAATGTGGAAAAGGAAAGGTTGTTGAGGTAGGAGATTAATGAGAGATAATTACAGGTATGAATTCGTTTTGGGATCTATAAGCTGCAGGGAGGTCAGGCCAGTTAGCCTGTATACCAGAAGTCTTGGTACGCGACAACAAACTCCTCAGAGCAGTTTGCAAACAATAATCCCTAATAGGATCCCTTGACCTTTAATACCATCCCTTAACCTTTAATAGGACCCCTTAACCCTTAATAATGAACCCTTAACAGCATCCCTTAACCATTAACCCTTTTTAGAATCCCTTAAAAAATATTAGGATCCCTTAACCTTTAATAGGATCCCTTAACCCATATAATGAACCCTTAACAGCATCCCTCAACCTTAACCCTTAATAGGATCCCTTAACCCTTCATAATGACCCCTTAAGTCCATATAATTACACCCTGAGGAAGAGAGCTGGACACAGTACCGGTAATTGATAGACCAATATGGCTGCCTGGCCAGGCTGTCTCTGCTTGTCACCCCACGGCCCTGGGTGACTGACGGAGATGACTGACTGGTTGACTGGTTGACAAGGAATACTGACTGGCTGCTATGGATGGCTTAATGGATAAGAATGGCTGACAACGATGGCTAAAAAGCTTACATGGAAGACTAACTGGCTAACTGGGAATACTAACTGGCTTACTGGGAGTACTAACTGGCTTACTGGGCATACTAACTGGCTGACTGGGAATACTAACTGGCTGACTGGGAATACTAACTGGCTGACTGGGAATACTAACTGGCTGACTGGTATTTAATGACGCAGCTCTGAAAAGTTCCGGTTACAGCAATAGGTCAGATTTTACATATAAATATCATTACGTTGCTAAGGAGTGAATTAATAAATCAGTTTATTTTCGTTTTTCAGTACTGACGCCATACTGGTAGAGTATCAGATGGGCTTTGTACCCTTCTTCCTCTCAATGATATTATTCCCTTACTGCAAGAGATGTAGAAATGGCGAGGCAGACAACTGTGTGTGTGTGTGTGTGTGTGTGACCATCTGTACACAACAACACAAACACCAGACCATAACATACACTATACACCACCCTAGCAAAAAAAACTCCTACTTCTCCCCCTCCACCTCCTCCCCCCTCCTACCTCTCCCCCCCCCTCCCCCTCCCCCCCCTACTCCCGGCACCCAGGCGTCACACACAATGCAGCTGCAGTATTTACTATGTTCCGCCGCAGTGAAACGACACAATACACATATAGTCTCTTTCTCTTCCTCCTTTATATATTATGAACGGCTCCATTCCTCTCACCATCCAGGAGGAGGAGGAGGAGAAACAGGAGGAGGGGGAGAGGAGCAACAGGAGGAGGGGGAGAGGGGGAGCAACAGGAGGAGGGGAGAGGGGGAGCAACAGGAGGAGGGGGAGAGGGGGAGCAACAGGGGATGGAGGAGGAGGAGGGGGAGCAAAGGGAGGAGAGGGAGAGGGGGAGCAACAGGAGGAGTAACAGGGGATGGAGGAGGAGGAGGGGGAGGAACAACAGGAGAGTAGAACAACAAAGGAAGAGAAGGGAAAAGTATATGTAGTAGTAGTAGTAGTAGTAGTAGTAGTGAAAAAAAGTAGCTATAGCGCAGGTAGGCGCCTCGAACTGGTTAACTGTGTTACCGATAAAGGCAAATGGTATCAGTCTTAATAAACAAGAATTTACAGATGCCAATGCTCTAAGGTACGGTCGGCCAGTAGAAGATTTGCCCTCCCAATGCGTGAGTGGCTCTTCCTATGACGTCGATCACGTCATGGTGTGCAAGAAAGGGGGCTCCATATGCATGAGGCATGACGAAGTAAGGGATCTCACAGCAAATATGTTAAAGGAAATCTGCCGGGATGTCATGGTAGAACCGACCCTCCTTCCATTGGACGGTGAGATCTTCCAACACAGGACTTCAAACTCATCTAACAAAGCCCATGTGGACGTCAGTGCTCGAGGATTCTGGACGCGGGGACAGCGAGCTTTCTTCGACATCAGGATTTTTGATCCCATGGCCGCATGTCACCGTAACCTAGCTCTCGATGCTGCACATAGGAGGAACGAGAACGACAAGAGAAGGGCATTTGGGGAGAGAATTCAAAACGTTGATCAAGGCAGCTTCACTCCTCTAGTGTTCACAACCTCTGGTGGGATGGGACCAAGTGCAAGATGTTTCTACGCCAGACTCGCTGAGTTGATCTCCGAACAGAAGCAGCAGCCCAGAAGTTATGTTACAGCCTGGATGAGATGTCGACTGTCTTTCTCTCTCCTTCGGTCGGCTTTGCTCTGCCTCAGGGGAACGAGAGCTTCTGCCCCAACTCCGACAACTGCCGCAGATATTGACTATGAGGCTACAGTCACTGAATGCCGCATAGATCTGCGGCTCAACTAATTCAACACAGATAGGATAGCTACTTATGTATTAGGATATCTAATATTAAAGTAATAAAATTGTGGCGAAGGTGAGGCTATTGGGGGAGGCTGGAGGCCACTCTTTAAAAAAAAAAAAAAAAAAAAAAAAAAAAAAAAAAGTAGTAGTAGTAGTAGTAGTAGTAGTGAATGCCGCATAGATCTGCGGCTCAACTAATTTAACACAGATAGGATAGCTTATTATGTATTAGGATATTTAATATTAAGGTAAATAAATGGTGGCGAAGGTGTGGCTATTGGGGGAGGCTGGAGGCCACGTTTAAAAAAAAAAAAAAAAAAAAAAAAAAAAAAAAAAAAAAGTAGTAGTAGTAGTAGTAGTAGTAGTAGTAGTAGTAGTAGTAGTAGTAGTAGTAGTAGTAGTAGTAGTAGTAGTAGTAGTAGGAGGAGGAGGAGGAGGTTTATGTAAACATGAAACCCTTGACCAGAGCTTCAGTAGTAGCAGGAGGAGGAAGAAGAGAAGGAAGAGGAGGAGGAAGAATAGGAGGTTTTATGTAAATGTGAAGCCCTTGACCAGTGCTTGAAGGGGACATAAGGATTCCCGAAGCCCAGCCACAGCAGGAGGAGGAGGAGTAGAAGAGGGTGATGCAGTTGTCCCTCTAAGTAAACCTTCATTGAATATAAAGAGCGCCAATCTGACCAAAGTTTCACACGCCACAACAACAACAGCCGGATTTAAAAGTCTCTCTCTCCTCACCATTCCCTCTGTCTCTCTCACACTAGGTTAACAGAGACAACATCTCACCCACTCACTCACTATGCCCCGAGAGACAAGACAGGCAGACAGACAGACAGACAGACAAAAACGCTAAGATGGTTCTGTTTAGTTAATACACTATGGTCTATCTCCTCCTTCTCTTTGTCTCTTACTCCTGAGAGACATGATCTTACCTGTTATGAAATACTTTATCTCTGAGTAATTAACAATACTAAATCATCTGATGTTCCATATAATCGAACAATTCACGTGGGTTCATATATCCCTGTTTCATTACCATACACACCTGTCTCACTACCATGCACACTTGTCTCACTACCATACACACCTGTCTCACTACCATACACACCTATCACTACCATACACACCTGTCTCACTACAAAACACACGTGAGTGAGATGAGTGGTCCTTCTCACCTACTCATACCACACCTGGCAACGAATTACCACCTCATTCCTCTCCTCACAGCACCTGCTACCTGTCACAACCTCTCATAAGCTCCCCTTTAAATCCTCACAAGAATAACTCCTCCCCAACATTCTTCATGACGTGGATTCATTCCATAATATTTGCATTCCAAACTTTCCTTCTATTGAATTGATTATATGTGTTTGTCTATTAACGTGTATTATTATTATTATTATTATTATTATTACGACCATCACCGATAATAAAAGTAGTAGGAAGAGGAGAGGAGGTGGAGGAGGAGGAGAGAAGGAGTAGGAGTATATACAAATCCCTCCCACCAACAGACTTACCACCTTCGTATTATATTACACACAACAAACAAGGCTGTTAACCAATGAATCACCCTCTCCCGACACACACCTCCACCCACACTATTTACATCTAGCAGCTTTGTTTACCAGGATGGAAAACATAACCCGTATATATTAAGGTCAACACTATAATTTATACAACAAGCTGTGGGAGGTTGGATGAGTATACACTATATTATGTATATGTATTTATGTATGTAGGTTGGTATACAGTACTATGTTGATGCTGCTGTTTTCTGATGAGCTGAACTGATGATGCTGACTTGTTTCGTTCTGTTGCGAGTGAGTACTGTAGGTGCGTTAGTCAGAGAGGTTCACTTTGGTGACTGTGTTCATGTGAGTCAGCCAGTCAGGTTCACTTTGCTAGCTGTGTGTGAGTCAGCCAGGTAGGTTCATAATGCTGACAGCGAGAGCTCGTCCATCAGTCAATCAGGATCATTTTGCCGACAGCGAGAGCCCGTCCATCAGCCAATCAGGTAAAATTGGCCGACAGCGACAGCCCGTCCGTCAGCCAATCAGATTTATTGAGTATATGAGCGCCGACCGATTAGACTAACTACCCAGCAACATGTGTGTGAGAGCCAGCCAATAAGACCCCTAGTAAACAACCAACCAATCAGGTGCGATCTACATATAGTGTGTGTGTGTGAAGGCCATCCAATCAGGGACAGGCTTAGGTACTGTACCGTTAAATCCCCCAACTAACTCAACTTTATCCCCATGTTTATATTCCATTTTTCATATTTTGTTTGTTTATTCTTTTTATAAGTTTTGTCTACTAGCGGCTGTCTACCCCTCCCCGCCTCCCACCCTGGTGTAGGATGGGGGGCATGATGGGGAGCTGGTCAGTTGGAGAGATGTGTGTGTGTGTGTGTGTGTGTGTGAGTGGAGAACACTCGACAAACACCAAGTGTGTAGAGAGAGGAACTTCGCTGTATCGTGAACTCTTTCCACGTTGTCTTTACTTAACAAATTAAGGTCTGTCATAACTTTTTTCTTAAATAAATAATTCCTCTTTGATCAGTGTACAGCCCATTAATGTTATATCAACACTATACAAAATAACAATAATGATAACATTACGCAGAAGAGCAAGATTTAATACACAAATATTACCATAATGAAAGATTCTTTTTACACACACACACACACACACATATATATATATATATATATATATATATATATATATATATATATATATATATATATATATATATATATATATATATAAATAATGTAAGGTTTCATATGGTTAGGTTAGGTTACGTGTAGATACTCAAACTATCCAACCAAGAGCGAACTAGTAGCAATGGTTTTAAATTAGACAAATTTAGATTTAGGAGGGAGTAAGGTAAACACTAGATAAAATAGAAAGTAGTGGAATGATGACAAAGCTAACTTAGACAAGGAGTTAAAACCTAAATGCGACAAAGAAAGGACTCAGAACACGACTAACTTAAATGTCTCCTACACAAACAGTAGAAGTATGAGAAACAAAATGGATGAAATCAGGGCGTTGGTATGTACCGAAAAAATCGATATAATAACATTCACCGAAACATGGATAAACCTAGACTCACGTGAGTTACCTGTCCAATACCAAATTGCAGGTTACAAATTATTCCATACCAATAGGCAGATTAGGAAAGGAGGCGCATTAGCAATCTATGTCAGGGATAATCTGAACTGTGAAATAAATAAGGAAATGAAACCTAAACTGACTACAGAAACAATTTGGATAGAATTAACCGATGGCAGGGAAAAGTTAATCATAGGAATAATATATAGACCTCCTAATCTCGATAGAGTTAATGATCGACTTATTCAGGATGAAATGCGCAGGGCATCCAGACACAGCAAAGTCGTTAGATCAGGCGACATTAACTTTAGTCAAATAGATTGGACCGACCTTAAGGGTAAATCAGAATCAGAGGATTTTCTTGAAACAGTTCAGGAGTGTTTCCTAAGTCAACATATAGCCGAACCCACCCGGGGTAATGATATACTCGATTTAGTTCTATCAAACAGAGAAACCTCATTAGTAACGTCAAGGTAGGGAACAAACTAGCTAACAGCGATCACAAAAAAGTGAGATTTAAGGTAGAACTTAACGTCCGATGCAAAAAAAAAATAAATAAATAAAAAGGGCAAACTTTGATGGGTTGAAAAGGCAGCTGGGAGAAGAGGTATTACGTCTGAGGGTGAATTACATGACCTCACACAATGTATCCACAGAGGGCGACCTAACTTTACCTGGTGACTTGACAGCGATAACCTCACGACAGTTGAGGATGACCTGATCACGAGATCTGAGGTTGACGAATTCCACAATAATTCAAATAATGAGCTACTCAATGCACAAAGGCAGAACATACTATACAGAAAACTCAGATCAAATAACAATCACCCCAAATGGAGAAATAATTATTAAAAGAATATTATTGGACAAAGAAAGGCTATAGGTAGGAGAATAAATCGGGGTGAAGTTTACCTCCGAGATTATTATAAGGTATTGGCCGGTAGGGTTAAGACCGAGATAAGAAAAGCAAAGAGGAATAATGAACTGAAAGTAGCAAGGGAGGCGAAGTCAAACCCCAAGGGATTCTTCCAAATGTATCAAACTAAAACACGAGAAAAGATTGGACCAATACAGTCAGACACCGGCGAGCTAACTAATAACGACGTAGAATTGAACAATAATCTGAATAAATATTTTTCAACAGTTTTCACCACTGACAATTTAAACATGATATCAGAGGCACCGACTATATACAGAGATAGTGAAGAAAATAGATTAAGTGAGATACTAGTGATTAGTAACGATGTTAACAAACAAATAGACAAACTAAAACCAAATAAGTCACCAGGTCCCGATGAGATATTTGCCAGAGTATTAAAGGAATGTAAGGAAGAGCTTAGTATGCCCTTAGCAAAGTTGTTTAACATGTCCTTAAAAACGGGTGTAGTACCAGAATCCTGGAGGATAGCGAATGTGATACCGATTTTCAAGGAGGGAGATAGATCACTATCCTCTTACTACCGCCCAGTCAGTTTAACATGAATTGTCGGCAAATTACTGGGAGCAATATTTTCAACCTCTCTTCGAAATCACCTCGAGAAACACAAGTTGATCAATGATTCCCAACATTGTTTAACAAGCGGGAGTTCATGGCTAACAAATCTATTAATATTATTTTCTACTGTTTTCGAATCAATGGATGACGGACATACTTATGATGAGGTATATATCGACTTTAGCAAAGCTTTCGACAGAGTCCCCCACGAAAGACTAATACGAAAACTGGAGGCTCATGGAATTGGAGGAGATATTCTAAAATGTATTAGGGCACGAAATCCGATTGAGTTAACGTCCCTAAAGGAGTACCCCAAGGCTCAGTACTTTGACCATTACTATTTATTATATACATAAACGACATAGATATAGGCGTAGACAGCAACATAGGTAAATTTGCTGGCGACACTAAAATAGGGTGTGTAATTAAATTTGACTAGGACTCCGCAAAATTACAAGGAGTTGTAAACAAATTTTCGCATGGTCTGAAAATTGGCAGATGAAATTTAATGTGGATAAATGTAAAGTACTTAATCTAGGAGATGTAAACAGAGACACCAGTCTTTCTCCGACTGTGAGGAAGACTTAGGAGTAATGATAAGAATGAATTTTAAATCAAGACAACAATGTGTATTTCCTCGAAACAAGGTTAACAAAGTACTTGAGTTCATACAAACAAGTGTTAGTTACTAGACTAACGAGGTTATCCTAAAACTACATCTTGCTCTTGTGAGACCTCACTTGGATAACGCAATTTAGTTCTGGTCACCGTACTACAGAATGGATCTAGAATCCTAAGAAAGAGTTCAGAGGAGAGCGATAAGACTAATCCAAGGCATCAGGAACCTTGAGTACAGAGACAGGTAAAATCCAACCAGTAGTGAACTCGTAACAATGGTTTTAAATTAGACAAATCTAGATTTAGGCGCGAGATAGGTAAACACTGGTTAGGAAATAGAGGAATGGATTAGTGGAACAAGTTAAGAAGCATCATCATTAACTCGAATACGCTGGATAGCTTCAAACATAGGTTGGAGGGATATGTGAGCAATAGGGGTTGGGTGTAAATGGGACTTTCCAGGATGGGCCAATAGGCCCACTGCAGTTTTTTCCAATCTTATGTTCTTATAAGTGGAACAAGTTACCGCTTGTCATTAAAAGGTAAGGTAAGGTAAGGTAAGTTAAGGTAAGGTAAGGGAAGGGAAGGGAAGGGAAGGTAAGGTAAGGTAAAGTAAGGTAAGGTTAGGTTAAGTTAGGTTAGGTGAACCTGTAGAGTGAGTCACTGCCTGTCATAAGTAGGTCAGTTCATCAGGGTGACGTCAGCAGCCTCACAACAATAAAAGAGTTATGTCATCAACCACAGAACAACACACAAAAAAGTGACCCCGGGCAGGAACTGGGTCAACACCTCACCTGTGTTGGTAGTGAGGTATAGTGGTGGTCCTTACCTTTAATATACATACACACACACACACACACACACACACACACACACACACACACACACACACACACACATACACACACACACACACCATACCTCTACGGGTTTCTCTCATCCCTTTTCACTAAGTGTACACACACACACACACACACACACACTACTCATCGCTACAAGGTACCCTGGACAGGCTACAGGCTTGGACTACGGAGAACAAGGTCACCATCAACCACACCAAAACCGTAGTCTTGCACATCAATACCGCCACCACTCCAGTGCAAGCCCCAGCAGTCACAGTGGGTGCCCATGCTCCTCAGCTGGTGCAGTCTGCCAAACTCCTGGGTATAACGATAGACAACAAACTGGACTGGAAGGCCCTTATAAATAACACAGTCAAGGCAGCCTCGTACCGTCTCTACATGCTACGACGACTTAAGTCACTTCGGACACCCACGCCAGAGCTGAGGACTATTTACAACGCCTTTATTCTCCCCAAACTAATGCATGCGTCACCAGCCTGGTCGTCTTCTCTAAGCTCCACCCAACAACGTCAGCTAGAGTAGGTACAGAAAAGGGCCTGTAGAATCATGCTCGGCGCAGAATCCTCCGGCTACATCAACGCTCTCTCCACCCTGGAAATGCCATCCCTCAGTGACCTCCACCACCAAGCACTGGAAAGGTTTGGCAGTCAACTAATGCACCACCCTCGTCATCGCCACCTTCTGCCACCTGCAGCCGCCCACCCAACTCGCGCAGTCCGCCACTACAACAAAATACAGCCATAAGAGCCTGCACCGATAGATATAAGAACAGCACCATCCTATCTATTGTTAAAATAATAAACAACTCCTGATTTATGTACTGTACAGCCCTGTAAAGGTATTCAATGCATATTATATCATTATGTCTAAATCAAATGTAAGTGTATATTTTCAGCCACCGGCTGCAACTCTATAAATAAACCGTTTATTACTATTACTATTATTATTATTATTATTATTATTATTATTATTATTATTACACATGTATAAGCAACACGGTACAAAAATACGTGGCTAATTACCCTCCATCCCGTAGACCTTTAGAGCAAACATAGCCATATGTTAGGACGTAAACACGACACCTACTACTCTGACGAACACTAAACTGGGCCTTACCGTGTAGTTATCCCTGCAGGCCAAAAATAGCATCTGGCCATGAATACTTTGAAAGACGTAATGTATCCGGCTGATGGACAGGGGACACACAGTCAACCCGGATATAATACAGAGATGGAAGGGCGGTGTATTATATAGTTGCATCA
>CAUDMG010000138.1:255000-335000 GCA_958450375.1 Homarus gammarus
CTCGGTACAGGACCCGGGTACAGCCTCACCACTGTACCCTAGACAACACTCGGTACAGGACCCGGGTACAGCCTCACCACTGTACCCTAGACAACACTCGGTACAGGGCCCGGGTACAGCCAGCACACTGTATCCTAGACAACACTCTGTACAGGACCCGGGTGCAGCCTCACCACTGTACCCTAGACAACACTCGGTACAGGACCAGGGTAGAGCCTCACCACTGTACCCTAGACAACACTCGGTACAGGACCCGGGTACAGCCAGCACACTGTATCCTAGACAACACTCGGTACAGGACCCGGGTACAGCCTCACCACTGTACCCTAGACAACACTCGGTACAGGACCCGGGTACAGTCTCACCACTGTACCCTAGACAACACTCGGTACAGGACCCGGGTACAGCCTCACCACTGTACCCTAGACAACACTCGGTACAGGACCCGGGTACAGCCAGCACACTGTATCCTAGACAACACTCGGTACAGGACCCGGGTACAGCCTCACCACTGTACCCTAGACAACACTCGGTACAGGACCCGGGTACAGCCTCACCACTGTACCCTAGACAACACTCGGTACAGGACCCGGGTACAGCCTCACCACTGTACCCTAGACAACACTCGGTACAGGACCCGGGTACAGCCTCACCACTGTACCCTAGACAACACTCGGTACAGGACCCGGGTACAGCCTCACCACTGTACCCTAGACAACACTCGGTACAGGACCCGGGTACAGCCTCACCACTGTACCCTAGACAACACTCGGTACAGGACCCGGGTACAGCCTCACCACTGTACCCTAGACAACACTCGGTACAGGACCCGGGTACAGCCAGCACACTGTATCCTAGACAACACTCGGTACAGGACCCGGGTACAGCCTCACCACTGTACCCTAGACAACACTCGGTACAGGACCCGGGTACAGTCTCACCACTGTACCCTAGACAACACTCGGTACAGGACCCGGGTACAGCCTCACCACTGTACCCTAGACAACACTCGGTACAGGACCCGGGTACAGCCTCACCACTGTACCCTAGACAACACTCGGTACAGGACCCGGGTACAGCCTCACCACTGTACCCTCGACAACACTCGGTACAGGACCCGTGTACAGTCTCACCACTGTATCCTAGACAACACTCGGTACAGGACCCGGGTACAGTCTCATCACTGTACCCTAGACAACACTCGGTACAGGACCCGGGTACAGCCTCACCACTGTACCCTAGACAACACTCGGTACAGGACCCGGGTACAGCCTCACCACTGTACCCCAGACAACACTCGGTACAGGACCCGGGTACAGCCTCACCACTGTACCCTAGACAACACTCGGTACAGGACCCGGGTACAGCCTCACCACTGTACCCTAGACAACACTCGGTACAGGACCCGGGTACAGCCTCACCACTGTACTCTAGACAACACTCGGTACAGGACCCGGGTACAGCCTCACCACTGTACCCTAGACAACACTCGGTACAGGGCCCGGGTACAGCCTCACCACTGTACCCTAGACAACACTCGGTACAGGACCCGGGTACAGCCTCACCACTGTACCCTAGACAACACTCGGTACAGGACCCGGTTACAGCCTCACCACTGTACCCTAGACAACACTCGATACAAGACCCGGGTACAGCCTCACCACTGTACCCTAGACAACACTCGGTACAGGACCCGGGTACAGCCTCACCACTGTACCCTAGACAACACTCGGTACAGGACCCGGGTACAGCCTCACCACTGTACCCTAGACAACACTCGGTACAGGGCCCGGGTACAGCCTCACCACTGTACCCTAGACAACACTCGGTACAGGACCCGGGTACAGCCTCACCACTGTACCCTAGACAACACTCGGTACAGGACCCGGGTACAGCCTCACCACTGTACCCTAGACAACACTCGGTACAGGACCCGGGTACAGTCTCATCACTGTACCCTAGACAACACTCGGTACAGGATCCGGGTACAGCCTCACCACTGTACCTTAGACAACACTCGGTACAGGACCCGGGTACAGACTCACCACTGTACCCTCGACAACACTCGGTACAGGACCCGGGTACAGCCAGCACACTGTATCCTTTACCTGAGTTGAGTTCTACCGTATATCAGTGACCGATTGGGGACCATTTCGACTGGGCCCCAATCCTCATGGGGCCTATTAAAACTAGCCCTACTAGTACTGGGACCTATTAGTACTGGGACCTATTAGAATTGGGACCTATGAGTACTAAGACTTATTAGAACTGTGACCTATTAGAACTAGGACCTATTAGAACTGGGACCTATTAGAACTGGGACCTATTAGAACTAGGACCTATTAGAACTGGGACCTATTAGAACTAGGACCTATTAGAACTGGGACCTATTAGAGCTGGGACCTATTAGAACTAGGACCTATTAGAACTGGGACCTATTAGAACTAGGACCTATTAGAACTGGGAACTATTAGAACTGGGACCTATTAGAACTAGGACCTATCAGGACTGGGACCTATTAGAAACGAGGCCTACTACAACTGTGGCCCGTTTAACTAGCCACCCAGCACAACGCACCTCCTGCCCCGCCTAGGTAGACTAGTGTGACCCTGAACCACATACAGTAAACCTCGTTCATGTACCTAACTACTGTATCCTGTAACCAGTGTACATATGACTGCAATGGCCTGTCATGCCTTTACGCAAGATACAATGTAAGAGCCAATTGCACTCTCACAGCCGGACATCCCTTCAGAGCCGGATACACTATACCAGGAGCCAGGTGATTGTTAAAATGTTGAAACAATTCCGATACGACTACAATAAACTGCCTGAATTAGATTAATGATAATCACCTGGCGATGGTAAAGTAATTATATGACCTTGGCCGTGAGTGGGGGGGGGGGGGGGGGCTGGGCTGTGAATATGTGTTGGGGAAGTGTCTGATAGCCCCTGCATATTTTATACTACACACACACACACACACACACACACGGCGCCATCAACCAAGCAGGGAATTCCAGCCAATGTAATTTAATGCCTTAGTCTCTGTGGGTTCAATAATGTGTGAGATAGGACTGGGATGCGGGGGGGGGGGGGGGAGGAGGAGCATTACACTTAACTGTATTCGTTTCCTTGTCTTTCTTCACCACCAGTTTGGTCGTTCCTCTCCTCACAACCCTCCATTGGCCTGTGTTTTCGCCAGACTCTCCCTGCCTCGGGTCTTCCTCCTTCACTTGCTTTAATTTCAAGTTTTCGTCCTTGACCTTCACTAATTCGGCCTTCAGGAGGGCACAGCCGCGACCTTTCCTCTACCAAGGTCACCCACACCCCCCCACACACATCTACTCACCCACACCCACACACACACACATCTACTCACCCACACACCCACACACACATCTACTCACCCACACCCACACACACATCTACTCACACACACCCCCACACACACATCTACTCACCCACACACCCACACAAACACATCTACTCCCCCACACACCCCCACACACACATCAACTCACCCACACCCCCACACACACATCTACTCACCCACACCCCCACACACACATCTACTCACCCACACCCCCACACACACATCTACTCACCCACACACCCCGCCACACACATCTGCTCACCCACACACCCCCACACACACATCTACTCACCCACACCCCCACACACACATCTACTCACCCACACACCCCCACACACACATCTACTCACCCACACCCCCACACACACATCTACTCACCCACACCCCCACACACACACATCTACTCACCCACACCCCCACACACACATCTACTCAACCACACACCCTCCACACACACATCTACTCACCCACACCCCCACACACACATCTACTCAACCACACACCCTCCACACACACATCTACTCACCCACACCCCCACACACACATCTACTCACCCACACCCCCACACACACATCTACTCACCCACACACCCTCCACACACACATCTACCCCCCCCCCCCTCCACACATATATATCTACTCGCGTACATACACTAATTAAGGATGTTAGGTCATAAAGATGTAGTTGTTGTAATTAAATACACTAATGACCCTTGAAGTAGTTTTAACTTTTTTTCATCTCTAATTTACTCCCTTGACATAAGTCTTCGATGCCGACCTCTGTTGTTTATCTGTGGTTCTGGAGACGCTAAACTGGGTAAGAATGGCAACTTGCAATTCTAGAGAAAGGGAATCTCCTCCGACCCCGCCCTAAAAAAAGCCCCACCCCTTCCTCCACCCACCGCCCCCCCCCCAAAAAAAAAACCCCTTCCCGCACCGCCCTAAAAACAAACCTTACCCCCACCGCCCTTAAAAAATAAAATAAAATAAAATAAAATAAAATCCCTTCTCTCGTGGCATTACCCACATGAATCTAATCTATATATATATATATATATATATATATATATATATATACTGATAATGAATATGTTGTATTCCTTTGTGTATGAACCTCTGTCCTGCGTGGCAGTGAAAAGTGATACCACCCTCAGTGTCAAGACCTGACTGAATTACTCAGAATAGGCAAACTGTACTACAAGCTCTGTCAATAAATTTGTTAAACTAAAAGAAACCCTCTACTGCCCTAAAAACATCCCTCTCCCCCCAATCGCCCTAAAAAAAACATCCCTTCGTTTAATTACTTGGGAAATTTTGACAAACACCCGCACGACACAACACGGATATAATGAGAGGCTAAAGGTTATAATAATGTAATCAGTTTATAGGAGAAAACTAATAAACATAAAAGTGTGTAAGATAGCGAATTAATTTATCTGTTTACAAAAGAAATTACTAAACAAAAGATACTGTAAGTACGTAAACAAAGGTTAATAATATATCTGTTTGAACTCTGATCTCATTAAGGTATCACTGACAGAGAGAGAGAGAGAGAGAGAGAGAGAGAGAGAGAGAGAGAGAGAGAGAGAGAGAGAGAGTCTGCAGCACAGTAATGTAGTTTTGGCATATATTACTTATTAATGTATTCTCTTTGTTTACTGTACACAGAGACCCGAGTTGATGCAGCTATTACGACGCAACGTGGAGATGACCTTTAAGGGTCGTCCTACTTAACACCTGCATATTAACTCTACCTATAATTACCTATTTAACTTGTAACTGTACTGCTATTTCTGAATACAAACAACTGTGTGAATTACAATGGTGCAAGGAACGAAAAGATACTACTAGGCTCATCAATGTCCTAAGGGTAACTGCTCCACGCCAATTGTAACCACAGTTCCACCCAGCTGTGAAAGGGTACCTGTACTACCTGAACCTAAATTTACATTCAGTGAAGTAAAGGCAGTCGATTACAGATACGCAGTGTGCTATAACCGCACTACCCCTAACAGACGTGAATGTAGATCCCATAAGCCTTCAGGTCTGTTAGGGGTAGTGCGGATATTTTTCATGGAGGTTAGGTTAGGTTAGATTATCAAGAAGGGCCAACAAATGATATAAAGTTAAACGAATATCACCAAGAATTACTAACGACCACCTAGTACCTGTGTACGTCATAGACTAGGAGAAACAGGTAATAAATGTAAATTACAACACATTCATGACTGTTTTACGGACGCTCGTTGCCCCGGCCCCACTTGTGATACAGTTAGGTCGGTCATACAGTTAAGGTGTCAGTAAATCTTCCTTGTGTTGAGAGCTTAAGAGGTCATCTCAGGGGCTCAATGTTGGCACGATGTCTGAGTTGTGTGTGTGTGTGTGTGTGTGTGTGTGTGTGTTTGTTTGTTTGTGTGTGTTTAAAGGAGGCATTTACAGTATATACTCAGGATTAAAAGTCAGTGTTATACCGACATTCAACCTTTAATTATAACCATCTAATTCACCACACACACACACACACACACACACACACACACACACACACACACACACACACAAACACACTTAAATATGAACCCACAAATACCACCTTCTAATTATTTTTGACTGCTCCAATAGTGACTATGAAACCGTTCCCTTTTGTAATGACTCGGTAACTAATGCTGACAGAACGGAGATTTAGGATTAGGGCTAATGTATCCGTTAATGGAGAGAGAGAGAGAGAGAGAGAGAGAGAGAGAGAGAGAGAGAGAGAGAGAGAGAGCACCTTTCTCTTTCACACCTCACAACAAGATTAATGGGAAACCCAGAATTTTAACCCAACTCTATTCACGACCGTCAACAAAGCGTAGAATAAAATGCTGCCACAACCTCCACACAACGGTACACTGACACTATAACGGTACACTGACACTACAACAGTACACTGACACTACAACGGTACACTGACACTACAGCGGTACACTGACACTATAACGGTACACTGACACTGCAACGGTACACTGACACTACAACGGTACACTGACACTGCAAAGGTACACTGACACTACAACGGTACACTGACACTATAACGGTACAATGACACTGCAACGGTACACTGACACTACAACGGTACACTGACACTACAACGGTACACTGACACTATAACGGTACACTGACACTATAACGGTACACTGACACTATAATGATACACTGACACTGCAACGGTACACTGACACTATAACGGTACACTGACACTACAATGATACACTGACACTGCAACGGTACACTGACACTATAACGGTACACTGACACTACAATGATACACTGACACTGCAACGGTACACTGACACTATAATGATACACTGACACTGCAACGGTACACTGACACTATAACGGTACACTGCCACTATAATGATACACTGACACTCCAACGGTACACTGACACTTTAACGGTACACTGACACGATATGGCGGATATTATACACACACACACACACACACACACACACACACACACACACACACACATATTAATACAAATTGCGATGAAATTGAGGATTCTAAACATTAAATTTATTGGACATAACAACATCTACAAACATGAATTAATTTCCGCATTAATTTGTGACCCGGTAAAACAAATGACATTAGTGTTTATGGTATTGTGAGAAGTGTTATCATCAATTACTAGCTTAGTCAATACTGTTATTGATACCGTGTTAATTAAAGATGTTAGAACTAATATTTCATCCATTGTAATACCTCAATAATTTGGTAAAGAGAAAGAATAAAAAAATAACAATTGCAATTTAAATTAACATAAATAACACCGTGCAATGAAACTCTGGTGATTTTTTTCTATGCACACGGGGGTTTAAGATAACCCTTAGTATATTCAGCGTGAGAGCCAGGTAAAGGAAGACTAATCACCTGGAGGAGAGAGATACAGAAAGGGATGGGGGTGTCCTACCTCATTGGCCAGGTGTGTTGAGAGGTGTACCACGCAGGTAATGACTCTCGCCTGCGGTGTGAGAGATCAACTTTATTAGGACGAAATTCCTTCATACTGGTGTTATTTACCTCACTCTCCCTCTCTAACTTCTCTGTCATTATTCCTCCCTCCTTTCTCATCCCTTTGTTCATTTTTCTTCTTAATTCTCTTCTTGGCTGATGAGTTATTATCTCTGCCTCGTTCCTCCCTCTTCCTATCATCTCTTTCTTCATACTTTCATTCTTATTCACCTTCAAGAAAGTTATTTATTATCTTTGTGTCTTTTTTATTATTCGTTCCTCATTTTTTTTTCTCAGTGGTTTTCTTCTCCCTTTTCTCTCTCTCTTCTTGGTCTCTGCGCCTCCATCTTATTTCACCTGTACGAGTCTTCCGCTTGTCCACGTGACACCTGTTCTCCCATTACCTGCCCTCTCCTTCACCCCATAACTCACCAGCTCTCGCAACTCCCTCCCTCACCTCTACCTCTCACTCATTCTTCTTCTCACCTTTGCTCACCCTCCCTCTCCACCTTACTCATATCTCTCTCCACCTTAATGACTTTCCTCTCGACCTCACTGGCCCTTTTCCTCACCTCATTCACCCTCCTCTCCACTTCCCTCTCTCACTTTTCTCTCCACCTGGCTCACCCTCCCCTCCACCCTTCTCACCATACTCGTCCTCCTCTCCACCCCCCTCCACCATTCTCCTCACCTTACTCACCCTCCTCTCCACCTCCCTCCAACAGCCGCTCGTCTTACCTGTAAAGAGACACAACAGGTGAGACAAAACTACGTCAGCACTTAACATTGAGAAAATACTTAACTATGTTCAATTTTTTTTAATTGTCTTATAGGCAGAAGTATTATATAAATAGGTTAATTACATTTGATTTATATACTCTATCACCCCTGTAACTTTCCACTAGCTATGAGGTAGCATGCTCAGAGCACGTGATGAGGTGTGCCCACGGGTAGTCTTGTCACTTAGTGCTGAGTTAAGGCATTAAGTAGCCGGTTCTCTGGCCACCTCTTGTGGCAGTAGTTTGATATCCTTGACTAGAGGAAGACGTTATTGAGAGCCATCGTGGACGGTTCCGTCTTCCCTTGAGGGAGGACTTCGGATATATTTCCGTTCTCGATGGGTCCCTACTCATTATCACTCACCGCTCATCGACAAGATGTACTTAGCAGAGCTATTTAACATAGCCTCCGTCCTCATCTTAACACTCATAGCTACAGTGATTAAGTTACGGTGATATACACTTGTAACTGTATCTGAGATAGTTCCTCAATAAATAGATAACAGACAATTGGGGTTGGCTATTAAAACCCTATATAATATACATGTTCCAGCCTCATTAACCCAGAAGGAATCAACGGTTAAGGGGCCAGAACACACACACACACACACACACACACACACACACACACTCACACACACTCACACCTAGTTATTATATATCATATTTGTATCACTTATGTTACTTGTATATTATTTGTCAATCAAGAGACCCATTCCCCAATTATGTATATGTATATTTTCAGCCTTCCGGCTGCCATGCTCCTTCAATAAACCGTTAATTATTATTATTATTTACACACACCTCTTTTGCTCTCTTACAGTATATCAACGGGAATATCAAAGCCATTAATCACTATTTCCGCCCCAAGCCACAACTGGTAATTGGTTATTTGTCCACACCGCGCCACCTGTCGGGAAGAAGCGAGATACAGGGCAAGATTAGGACGCGTTGCTCTGATTAGTGTGAGAGCTTCGTAAACTGTGATGCCTCTCGTGTTTACCTGTGATAGTGTGACTTAATCCAGTTGATGGTAAACTGTGTCCTTTGAGAGAGAGAGAGAGAGAGAGAGAGAGAGAGAGACATTTCTCGTGGCCTGGACATAGAACTACTACACCCTTCAGGACGGGGAGATTTCTTGGTCGTGTTCTGGACAGGTATCGTGAATAACATAAACTTTGACACAATTTCTGGACTGTAGTTGAGCTAATTGAAAAGTTACAAGGCAAATGTTAAAACAAAGAAGTTAATACTACCACTATTATTATTTTTCATTGCTGATTACCGTAGTATCTTTAATACTATCAGTGTCTTTGTTAACTGTTCATACCACTATAACTCTTACTATTAGCGAGTCAAGAGTTAACAGCAACACAAGACTTGTTAACGAAGCTACAGTATTAAGACGTGTCAAGCTCACCTGACTACCATATGTGGCCGAAATGAACCATAATGGGACAATTAGCTAAGTTACGCATTCTAATTACCCAGCATGTGAGGTTGCTTATAAGGACAGATTGGAGGAGTGAGTGAGTGGAATGAATGAGTGAGTGAGTGGAATGAATGAGTGAGTGAGTGGAATGAATGAGTGAGTGAGTGGAATGAATGAATGAGTGAGTGGAATGAATGAGTGAGTGAGTGGAATGATTGAGTGAGTGAGTGAGTGGAATGAATGAGTGAGTGAGTGGAATGAATGAGTGAGTGGAATGAATGAATGAGTGAGTGAGTGGAATGAATGAGTGAGTGAGTGGAATGAATGAGTGAGTGGAATGAATGAGTGAGTAAGTGAGTGGAATGAATGAGTGAGTGAGTGGAATGAATGAGTGAGTGAGTGGGTGGAATGAATGAGTGAGTGAGTGGAAAGCAGAGGGAAAGGTAGTGTGGAAAACAGAAGGAAACAGCACAAGTCTCCCTCAAGTGGCTGAAGTCATTGCGTATTGTAGCCATAGGAAACAACCAGCTAGCTATTTGTATCTTTGGATCGAGTCTTAGCGAGAGAACTTAAAGGATGATCTAACATTAAGACTACCTACTAACCTATACCTCTAACGTGATATTTCCTCCTAAAAATCACTATACCATCTATCCTATCCCCTCATATCTCACTGTCCCCTCTACTTCCCCTCGGTTGGAGATGGGTTTTAATAATGACCTGAGATACCACTTCCGTAGCCCAACGTCCTCCCACGACCGACAGCTAAGTTAGAAGCCGATTATAACCCGATTTATACGTTGAGAGGAAACTTAATGTAGCCTTTGTTGTGTTTACGTATATCCTAACATAGTCTACTCTAATCCAGCCTAATCTCACTAAATGTAATTAATATGAATTTAATGTAATCTAACCTAATTTCATTTAACCTAACCTAACCTAACCTAACCTAACCCAACTTAACCTAACCCAAATAAACCTAACCTAACTCAAACCAGCCTAACCTAAACTAAACTAACTCCAACCAACCTAACCTAACCTAACCTAACCACCAGCGGGACAAGAACGTTTAAATACAGTAAACGTTCACCACTTGGAATTGCATAACCACGAAAACGTTCTTGACCACAAACGAACGTACATACACAATAATACGTCACTGTCAGTCCAGTTAAAAATGACATCATGGGTTGTGTGTGTGTCAGTCAAATGCCATGACAGTGAATATATTGCATTATTGTTTACACATCTGTTTACAGTTACATATAAACACTACATTAGAAGTTTAGTGTTACAGGTAGTGTTAATTAACCTACCTGGACTATTAAAAGCTTTTTCTGGTTATTTGGTACACTTGTGGTCAATATTCACTAGACACTTGGCAAATATCTGGCGTTTACGTTTCAGTCATTTTATGTGATTGGTTACAGCTGGTGAATGCTGATGATGATTGGCTTAGAGCTGGTGAATGTTGGTTTATGATTGGTTTAAAGCTGGTGAATGCTGATTTTGATTGGGTTAGAGCTGGTGAATTTTGGTTTATGATTGGTTGAGACCTGGTGAACGTTAGTTTTATGATTAATTAAAGCTGGTGAATGTTGGTGTGTGATTGGCTTATACTGGTGAATGTTGGTTTATGATTGGCTTATACTGGTGAATGTTGGTTTGTGATTGGCTTATACTGGTGAATGTGGGTTTGTGATTGGCTTATACTGGTGAATGTTGGTTTATGATTGGCTTATACTGGTGAATGTTGGTTTGTGATTGGCTTATACTGGTGAATGTTGGTTTATGATTGGCTTATACTGGTGAAAGTTGGTTTATGATTGGCTTATACTGGTGAATGTTGGTTTGTGATTGGCTTATACTGGTGAATGTGGGTTTGTGATTGGCTTATACTGGTGAATGTTGGTTTATGATTGGCTTATACTGGTGAATGTTGGTTTGTGATTGGCTTATACTGGTGAATGTTGGTTTATGATTGGCTTATACTGGTGAATGTTGGTTTATGATTGGTTTATACTGGTGAAAGTTGGTGTGTGATTGGCTTATACTGGTGAATGTTGGTTTATGATTGGCTTATACTGGTGAATGTTGGTTTGTGATTGGTTTACAGCTGGTGAACGCTACTTGTAACCTTAAATTCTGCCATCAAGACAGGAACACACACTCCATAATACAAATAAAGAGTAATTATACATTAATACCGTAATCACCCGACCTTACATGACCCTCAGGTAGATATTATCAGGTGTCGTCAAAACTGCCCAGGAATATTGACCTCAACACACAGGTATACAATATCACAGCAGGTCTATAATCCACATTTTAATAACTCACTATTAATATCTCAACCATTTTTCACACACATTAAAATACACAAATGAATTAAAGTTGTCGAGGAAACTTAATATTCACGCAATTGTCAACCTTCCGTCAGATTGGGTTGTTGTGAGTGTGTCTGCTGTGAGTGTGTCTGAGGTGAGTGTGTTAATATGAGTGTGTCAATACAGAGAGGCGGCGCCCTACTAGAGAGTGACGCTCATATTCAACATCGATACATCGAGGAAAAACACCGCTGATGAAATTACAGAGGTTGTCAAAACATTGGCTGGGCTCCAATAGTTCGACGAGCGGGGCGAGGCGGCGGAAGTGACCGAGCGGCTCCACCCAGTGAGTCGTATCTGAATTACAATCAAGTTCTTAGTATACTGTAATATATAATGTGAAAACTGGCTCCATATACATGTGTGTTTTGTTCAGTCTTAAAATATGTATAAAATAGTGAGTTGTGTATGAATAATGTATAACAGTGAAAGTTATGTTTTTATATTAAGTTACATACAGTGAGTCATGTACAGTATGTATATTAACTTACATAATAATGAAGTATAAGAGACTCCTACTTGAGAACTAAACCTTCAGTACACATAGAGACAACAAGGGCTACCTACCCTACCGTCTCTCATTTCACAAGCTGTAAAATTTAAAGTTCCCATTCTGTATCTGGGTCAACTGGGGGCGTCCTATTCGAACCGGCGTCTTCCATTAACTCCTATACTACTCAGGTCAACACAAAACAACATTTACTTAACACTCTCACCTGACAAAATCAAGTGAGACAACTACCTGTAAGGCCCACGCAAAATACCTGTCTTGTGGGGGGTCTAAGTAATACATAAATACAGTACACGATGACTGTAATATGTGAAAGGGATACAGTACAAAGGAAAAATGTAACAAATAATAATAATAATAATAATCAGTGGGGAGGGAGACGGAGAGGGGGGGGGGTGACTTTGGCAACATACTGTATCCTGTCTGAAAGGTAAATACAAAAACATACAACATATTTCTACATCTATACAGAATTTCCTAACTGTAAAATGTTTGGGGGAAAATACGAGGACAATCTATTACAATATCGTACAATTGGTGTCTTGGTACGGTAGATAGATAGACAGACAGACAGACATACAGAGACATACAGACAGACAGACAGATAGATAGACAGATATAGATAGATATTTAAGTCATAACATTCTAAAGAGGCGACAAGATTATATTAACTGGGAATTAAATGTTCTTAATATTATACAAGGAGATAAATGTCCCCAATAACCCAGAAAGGAATAAAACGTCCCCAATATCCACCTGGACATTTCTCAATATTGAAAGAATTACCTTAGCCCCAGAGGGAGGTGGTGGTCACGTGGTCTCACTATCGGTGTTTGGTTATGCAATATCTCCATGAGGTGAACACTGACCACCTGTACTGACTCAACACTGACCACCTGTACTGACTCAACACTGACCACCTGTACTGACTCCACACTGACCACCTGTACTGACTCAACACTGACCACCTGTACTGACTCAACACTGACTAGGTATATTGAGTGGACGGACAAGAATTCCTTTACTTCCGCCCAGCCAGACTACATAAACACCTCCACTAGTGATGTGTTCTCGTCATGGCTGCATTCCAGGTCAAGAAATCATTACTGGATATAAGATTATTGTAAGAAAAATAACATAGAAGATTGATGTGGTAGTTTTGCCGCATGATGAGGTGACACACACACACACACACACACACACACACACACACACACACACACACACACACACAACATGACCGTAATAATAATGTTAATATAAAATAAGAGAAAAGTGTGCCCTCTATTTTAAACCCCAGTCTCAAGGCAGGAAGCCAGTCTCCCAACTGGCGGCTTAGCGTCTGAGAGCACGGATAAACACCTCTCCCTACGGTGCTGAGACCTGGCGCTGAGACCTGGCGCCCGAGACACTGTTACTGAAAAACTGGGACTGAGACACTGGTGCTGAGACCTGACCCTGAGTCCTGGCGCTGAGATACTGGCGCTGAGGCACTGGCGCGTTGACACTGGTGCTGAGACCTGGCCCTGAGTCCTGGTGCTGAGATACTGGTGCTGAGACATTGGCGGTGAGAAACTGGGGGGTGAAGCACTGGCGTTGAGATACTTGCGCTGAGATACTGACGCTGAGACCTGGCGTTGAGATATGGAGCTGAGACACTGGCGCTGAGACCTGACGCTGAGACCTGGCGCTGAGACTTGGCACTGAGACCTGACGCTGAGACTTGGAGCTGAGACCTGGCGTTGAGACACTGATGCTGAAACCTGGCCATGAGGCACTGGCGCTGAGACACTTTTGCTGAGATTTTGCGCTGAGGCAATGGCGCTGAGACCTGGCGCTGAGACACTGGGGCTGAGACACTTGATTTGGTCTCCTAACGACGGAGCTGAACCCCTTAAGTACTATGACTTAACCCTTGACAACCATATTTTAACCCGTTAAGTACGATGACTTAAATTAATCCCTTGAGTACGAAGATTTAATCCCTCTATTACGATGACTTAGCCCCTTGAGTACGATGACTTAATTCCTTGAGTACGATGACTTAACCCCCCTTGATACGATGACTTAGCCCCTTGAGTACGATGACTTAGCCCATTGAGTACGATGACTTAATTCCTTGAGTACGATGACTTAACCCCCCCTTGATACGATGACTTAATCTTTTGAATGTGATGACCTCCTTAAGTACGACACATTTGTATTCGGGACAGTGGTCAGTTCACCGTCCGAAAAGGAATTAGGTTTGGTTAGGGTAGGGTAGGTTAGGGTAGGTTAATTTAGGTTAGGTTAATTTAGGTTAGATTAATTTAGGTTAGGTTAGGTTAGGTTAGGTTAGGTTAGGTTAATCTAGGTTAGGTTGGATTTTATAATTTAGGTTAAGGCACGTTAGGTTGATAGAGGGTCCCATAAGCATGATTGCCTGTTTGGGACAGTGTGGATACAACACACCGTACACTAAGCCTTCGGTACACAAGGAGGCAGCATGACCGGTACTGCACTAGACTACATTCACTTCCCCAAGTTGTCGTAAACTTAGGATCAAACCACCGACCCATGGAACAAGAGGCGAGCACTGTATCCACTCAACCACCGCGCTCCTAGGTTACGTTAGGTTAATTTAGGTTAGAATAGGTTAGGTTTGCTTAATTTAGGTTTGGTTAGTTTAGTTTACGTTACGTTAGCTTAGTCTGAGATTAAGTTAAGTGAGATTAGCACGAAAAATACACCATGGAAGCACCTGACTACCTGCACTTGCCCTCCTCATCCCCTCCCCCTCCCCCAGTCCCTGACAATAGGTAGACACTAAAGATGACGCGGCCGCCCACTAACTTATCCTTAAGTGAGTAACACAAAGACGTGCACCGCTTCAGGCAGGTCTTCTCCTTACCCCTGCAGGAAGTGACATTGATCTGCTTGAGGAGACATTTACCTGCATGTAGGATGAATTAAAGACTGAGGAAAACCACACAGGTGAATAACATTATCTAGAGTTCTAAAGTTTATTAATGCTATGAGGTGAATTTAACCTAATCTAACTCCCACCCACGTAGCGTTAAGCTGTATATAATCAAGTGAAATAAGCTGGAGGGGTGCCTAAACTTCAGGTGATCCCTCGAAATCTATTGTATAAATTTGGGTAATATCCATTCCATCAATCTAATCAATCTGAGGGTATTCTGTACACAAGACTGGGACGGATGGAACGATGGACAAAAACAAGTCAATATGTCCCTCCTGTCCTCTACCCCCCACCCCCGGCTTCTACCTGGGGACATGAAATCCTTCACAAATTGGAAATCCCGCTATGTCCATGGGCTGGGTGGCGAAGGACACAGGACTTCCAACCCCCCACCCTCTCCCTCTAAACTTTTAAGGAGGATAATAAACATCATCCTAGAGCTAAGATAAGGGTCCCTGGAACGCCAAATGACTACAATATAAACCTGGAGACTCAACACACCGCCTCAACCCACCACCAAAACAGCCAAGGAAATAGTCTTACGTTACTCTCACAGACACGGAAGATCTCACAGTTAATTGTCTATAACGTTACAAAAAAAAAATGTTGGGGACAAGAAGAGCTGTCAGATTTATGAGTTACATACATACATACTCGCCAACACAAAAACCACACCCTAAGTTAACGAGCTGAGTGACCCAGTGTCAAGGAATAGTCCAAGAAGACCGGACAACTAGCCAACTGCACTGGCTAATCATTACCCCGGAACACGATCCGCAAATCGATTAACATCCAGGTCCCCAATTACTGCTAGGTAGACAGAGGCAAATGGCGTAATGAAACCTGCCTATAGTTCTATTCTAAGAATGGAGGAAACTGCAGCGGGCCTATTGGCCCATACTGGGCAGTCCCGTTTACACTCAACCCCTATCGCTCATCCAACCTACAGTACGTATATTTGAAGCTATCCAGCGTGTTCGAGTTAATGGTGATGTTTGCTAACTCGTTCCACTCATCCACTACTCTATTTCCAAACCAGTGTTTACCTATCTCGCGCTTAAATCTAAATTTGTCTAATCTAAAACCATTGTTGCGAGTTTGCTCTTGGTTGGATAGTTTGAGTACCTTTGTTATATCACCTTTGTTTAGCCCTGACTTCCATTTATACACCTCGATCATATCGCCCCTCACTCTACTTCTCTCGAGGGAGTGCAAATTAAGATGCTTTAACCTGTCTCTGTACTCAAGGAACGAACTGAACCGCGTAATCCAAGTGAGGTCTCACAAGCGAAAGATATAGTTTTAGGATAACCTCGCTAGTCTTGTAACTAACACTTCTTTGTATAAACCCAAGTATTTTATTAGCCTTGTTTCGAGCAAATCCATATTGTTTACTTGGCTTAAGATTCCTACTTATCATTACTCCTAAATCTTTCTCACAGATCGGATTTTTATAACATCGTTGCTCATCTGATATCTGGCTTCTCTGTTGACAGCTCCTAGACTAATTACTTTACATTTGTGCACATTGAATTTCATCTGATAATTATTTTTCAGACCATGCGAATTTTTTTTTTAGATCTTCCTGTAATTTTGCAGAGTCCTCATCAGATTTTATTACACGCCCTATTTTAGTGTCGTCAGCAAATTTACCTGTATCTATGTCGCTTATGTATATAATAAATTATAATGGTCCAAGTACTGAACCTCGGGGCACTCCACTAGTGACGCTACTCCAATAGGATTTAGTGTCTTTAATGCTTATTCGCTGTTTCTTGTCCTGTAACCACGCCCTAATCCATTTTAGAATATCTTCCAATTCCATGAGCCTTCACTTTTCGTATTAGTCTTTTGTGGGGGACTCTGTCGAAGGCTTTGTTAAAGTCGAGATATACATACATACTAGAAGGACTGACAAAATTCCGATACATCAAGACCAACGTTCGTTCTCACACACACACACACACACACACACACTCTCTTTCTTATAATACAAACCAGTTTGAGTCCAGACTGTTACTCCCAGACGGTAGGTTCCATGGATTATCGGCTAATGGTGTGAGGAGGAAGTGTTGTAAATCTCACCCTCAGACCTGGCGATATTCTCCCAACACTGAATGATTTTTTTAGGTCATGTGTGTGTGTGTGTGTGTGTGTGTGTGTTAAGTGAGTGCGACTATCATGAGTGAATTCTTGAGAGGAAAAGATTAATTTCGATTCGTTTTCAGTATTGTGAAGGTGTTGTGTTGTGTTGTGTTGTGTTTCATAATAGAGTTGTGAGAAGTTATGTTAATTTACCAAGGTTTCCATTTACATTAGTTTGGTTTATTTCTCAGAATGTATTGAGAGTACTAGTTATATATATATATGTTAATGAAGTTATTGTCTGTCTGTCTGTCTGTCTGTCTGTCTGTCTCCAAGAATAAAGTTAGTGTGGTGTAAATTCATGATGGTGGTAGTAGTAGTTGTGGTGCTGGTGGTGATGGTAACTGTGATGGTGGTAATAGTTGTGGTGGTGATGGTGAGTGGATACGGTGAATGTGGTGGTTATGGTGAGTGAATACAGTGAATGTGGTGGTGATGGTGAGTGAATACAGTGATTGTGGTGGTTATGGTGAGTGAATACAGTGATTGTGGTGGTGATGTTGAGTGAATACAGCAATTGTGGTGGTGATGGTGAGTGAATACAGTGATTGTAGTGGCGATGGTGAGTGGATACAGTGAATGTGGTGGTTATGGTGAGTGAATACAGTGATTGTGGTGGTGATGGTAAGTGAATACAGTGAATGTGGTGGTGATGGTGAGTGAATACAGTGATTGTGGTGGTGATGGTGAGTGAATACAGCAATTGTGGTGGCAGTGGTACACATACATACAGTACTCAAATTGTAACGTAATGGCCTCCAGACAGAAGAAAATACCGTTATATATCAACAAATATGGTGTTTATCCCTACAAGTATTGGCGTCACACCTAAGATAAAACACTGACAAGACGATAATGACACACTGTACACTCGGGGGCAGTGAAATTTTGCTCGAAGCTGCACTCTTCAGGCATTGTTCCTTATACATATCTAAGACTCCATGCCAAATTTGAAGCTAATATGTCGAGGTTTAGTCTGCCGCATTTTCTACTGAAATTTTTAAATTTATCTTCAGTACTAGCCAAACAGCCGCTGTGGCCTCCTGTCAGGATGTGAGGTGCATAGTTAAGGAGTGTAACGGATATCACCTGGCAGGTAATTGTGTTATAAAAGTTCCCAAACGTGAGGTGCAGTTTCTCCTTGACCAGCGAGGTGATAGGAAGATGAAGATTGCAGGGGTTGACATGAAAGTGACGAAGATGTGGGACAGAGTGACGGCAAGAGAGAAGCATGATGCGGACAGAGTTAGGAGGCAGCTTGAGCAAAAACATAGATATCTGGTAGCTGGAGATATTCCTTATGTTGAGGATAATTCAGATGATTCAAGAGATATTCCTCTCGTCAACACTGATGCTGATTTTGTCCCTGATCCAAGGGCTCTGACAGTCAACAGTTCACAGAACCGGACAAGACTCCCTACACTGGCTGCCGCTTGTGACCGATACTTGATTAGTGATTATGCTGGAGCTGCCATTGCTTCTGCCACCTTAACTGACTATGGCATTATCACAAAGGATGACAAGATTCAGGTTATTGGACCACATAAGCTGCGGGATGCGAGACAAAAATACCGATTTAAGAGGCAAGAAATTGAGATGGCTAGTTTAGATAATTTGACGTCACTCTATTTTGATGGTAAGAAGACCGCCACTCGTGTGATGATAAAGAATGAGAAGACCGAGAAATGGAGCTCGAGGATGATGGTGAAAGATCATTATGTCATCATGGTTGAGCCTGGCAATGAATATCTCACACATGTGACTCCCAAGACTGGACACGGAAAGCAGATTGCCAAAACTATTCACGAGTTTCTGGTGGAGAAAAATCTAACCCAGCAGCCCATTGTGTGTGTTGGTTGTGATGGAACCAATGTAAATGTAGGATCAGAAAATGGAGTCATTCATCATCTTGAAATGTTACTTGGTCACCCGCTCCATTATTTCATATGTCAGCTTCACAGAAATGAGCTGCCTTTCCGCGCAGTTTTTTATCACTATGATGGTAAACCAAGTGGTCCTGAGCATTGGCGTGGTCCCATTGGAAAGCAGATCAAGGAGTCTTTGTCTGAGCTTCCAGTTGTCGCCTTCCAGCCAGTCAGTTTCCCTGATTTCCCTGTGTTTAATGATGAAGTGGAGAAAGATCTGTCCTGGGATCAGAAATACCTGTATAGGATTTGTAAAGGAGTTATCACAGGTGCTGTTGAAGATGACTTGGCTGCTATTGAGCCAGGTCCTCCCTGTGTGTCAAGGTGGAACACCTTATGGAGTAGAATCCTCAGGCTGTATGTAGCAACATCAAGACCCAGCCATGAGTTGAAAAGAATTGTCATTACAATAATAAAGTTCAGTGCTCCAATGTGGTTTTACATCAAGATACACCCTTACGTAACACACGGCTCAAGGAACGTATTCCAGTCCCTGCTATATATGAAACACCTGAATAGTGAGGAGGAGACGATAGTGAAGAAGGCTGTCCAGAGAAATGCATACTTCGCCCACACAGATGAACTTCTTCTTGGTATGTGTGCAGATGAGGACATGACTGTTAGAGAAAAAGCTGTCTCAATGATAAGAAAAATTAGAGAGGAGAATCAGCAAAAGGAAGAATGCACTGGCAGATCTGAAGAGGAGGAGGAAGATTCTGATGCTGCTGTTGACGAGAATTTGTTAAACTATACTGATGAGGAGGGTAAAGATGGAGATGGGAATGAGGATGTGCCTCCTGTAGTCAACATGAGAAAGGTGGTGACTCCGAAACTAAAGTGGCAAGCAAAAAACTATCATTCCATGATTAACTGGAGGAATGAACTCAAGACTGAGCCTCCTTACATTGCTTCTCTGTCAAATCTACAGGTTAATGACATTCTTGAGACACCATTAGTGGTGCCCAAGTGGCCAAACAGCACTCAGGCGGTCGAGAGAGGCATAAAAGTGATGACTGAAGCTTGCACTGAAGTGACGGGATACGAATCGAGAGATGGATATATTAGGCAAAGATTATTATCTAGGAAAATGATGCCAAGGTTCCGCACAAAAAAGAATTTCAATATGAACTTGTACTGATTTTCTATACTGTGTACCTGTAAAATAACATGTGAATTAAATCGATGTCACCCATGTAAAATTTATCATTATCCTGGAAAGCATTAAATGACACCTAATTTTTGGTATACACTGAAAGTTGACAAAAAGTCGTTCGCGATGCGGCAGGGTAAGTATGCATGAAATGGCATGAAATTTTGCACAGGTGTTTGTTACAGCCATACAAACGATGCCTGAAAAGTGCAGCCTGCAACTCAAATAAAAGTGTTTTTTCCCTGCCCCCTAAACAACGAGAACCTCCACTGATCTCTGAACCTCTGACAACAGGTAAAATACTGGAGGGTGGCAGGACAGGTGTGTTGGCCACCGACTGGAGGAGACATACACTATTAATTAAACCTACAGATCATGTAGTGTGTACCTGGCGAGTGCTGGTGTTTACAGAGCAGGAGTAGAGGCAACGTATGGTCCGCTGGCTAATGAAACACAAATAAACAAGACGTCGTTACCTGTGTACCCCGTGTAAAGGAAGATTAGACTCAACACTCAGATGATACAGTGACGTCAACACAACAACAACAACAACAATTATCAAATATGTATCATGTGTTCTGCCGAGTGTCTCAAGCTAAGAAACTTTCCTTAATAATATATTAATACTCTTAGAAGCCAGATGTAAACACTTAGGAAAATAAGCATCATCAAACTCCTATGTCAATAAAATATAATACAGTTACTAAGTGTAAATAATTACAAAAAGTTTATTTACCAACTTCTGTAAATAAAATAAAATAAAACGTCCAGGTGTAAGCATTTAAAAATATATCACTTATTTATCAAACAAAACCACGTGAATAATAATAATAATAATAATAATGATAATAATAATAATGATAATAATAATAATAATAATAATGTATAATACTCTTAGTGGACACGAGGAAAAATGCCCAGTACTCGTCCAACCTCTCCAGCCCTACCACTTCTCTCCCCCCATCTCTCCACACCCCCATCTCTCCCCCTCCACCACCTCTCCACACCCCCCATCTCTCCCCCTCCACACCCCCCATCTCTCCCCCTCCACCATCTCCCCACCCCACCACCTCGATGTACTGGATAATTACACTGTCCTCTGTAACACCCAATAACACTGATAAACACACTGTAAGGGGTTTATATTTCAGTCAAATGATTGTTGGTACTGTGTTGTTCAGTGTTGGGTTTGTTCTCTGTATATGAAGCAGGTGTTGCTCATGGGTAGCTCGAACCGAGTCCTAGTGCGGGGTGTAACCGTATGGCTGGTTGGTCACCTCTACCTGTTAGTATTACATATTATTTATCATAGTTTTTGGCTAATGGTTCCCATAATGTTATTTGTGTTTTAAGGGTCCCGCGTGTAATGTTTATTGAGTACTATGTATGTACGGTCCAACTTAGTGTGTATTAATTGTGCAGCTATACTAGCATTTTGACAGTTACTACTAAAAAAAAATTGACAATATTACTGTAGTGTATTGTTGCAGCTTTTTATTCATGGTCACGTTGGTGTAAACTGCTGCACTGCTAGCTTGTAAGTTAGCACGTCAGCTTGGACACTGTCTGCCCTAGCCTCTGTGCTGTTCCTCCCGGGTCCATTAACCTGTGCCGGTTAGGAGGATACTTGCTCTCCTGTGAAGTTGTTGAGGAGAAGACACCTATTTACCACCTGTGCCCTGTTGATATACAAGACCCCACGTTTCAAATCTGGTGTTTACACTCCCGACAGTTGTTCCGACCGACAGTCCGGCACTTCCATACCACATATGTTTATGTTGCTCTGTGCTGTCTTCATGCCGTTTATCAGTGTAAATACTTGTAAATAGTCATATTTTGTTACAAATATCCATAATCTAGTTCAATATCTTTGGTGAAAGCGAAAGTAATCTTTAAAAGAACCAGAGGGCGTTAACATCTAAACCCCCGTCACACACATTGTGGCCTCTACTCTGTAATCGATTTGCGCTGCCGCTTACGGGATGAGTAAGGGTGCACAATAAACTAGCTGCTGTACGAGGCAAAAGGAAAAAAAATTCCCCTTCACTTCTCCACCCTCCCCCTCCATCCCCCTCTCTAGACTTCCACCCTCACCACTAATCCACCCCTACCACCTCTCCCCTCCCCCGCCATCACCGCTCCACCTTCGTCACTACTCCACTCCCAACCTCCTCCACCACTCCACCCCCAATACTTCGCCATCCTCCCCTCCCCCCACCACCACTTCACCCCAACACCTCTCCAACCTCCTCCACCCCAACCTACCAGGGTGACAAATGATGGTGTGTGTGTGTGTGTGTGTGAGCTTACCGCTGCCCTGGATAGGTTAATCCGGCTGTATAAGAGGAGGATAGACGGATCACTACGTCAACATCAGTTTTTACCACCAAACTGATGGCCACGTGTCTTAACGAGGATAGATCCATTATTCTTCTGTAATTAATTGTTAGGTTAGTCATTAATTACTTCACACAGACCAGAGAATAATAACAGCAATGGTGGTAATAATAAATGTACTAATAATAAGGTCATTATGAACTTCCAGGGAAAACTAAATATCAAAATAAAATCCAAAGAACCCAGTCTGTATATACGTGTGTGTGTGTGTGTGTGTGGGTGTGTGTGTGTGTGTGTGTGTGACATTCCAACGTATAAGGACTACAAAACTCTCAATAAACTCAGGTTTTAGGGACCACAAAACCCTGTCTTATCTCCCTCATATGACAACGAGACATAATGAACAAGCAAGGTCTCCACACACCTCCTCCACACCCCACCCCCTCCACACCCCACACCCTCCTCACCACACTCCCTCCACACTACACCCCCTTCCACACCACACCACATCCTCCCTCCCACAATAACATCCTTAAACTTTAACCCAATCTAAAAACCTTACACTACCACACCAGTTATAACCACTTGAGTTATAAGCTTCACTTCATCTCCTTCTACAGGATACAGAAGCTCCTCGATAAGTCCTCTTGATAATTTTAGGGGGAGAACAAAGGTAATTTTTAAGGTGTTTTCTGAAACGTTTCTTTGCTCTGCTTGTAGAACTGTATGGCTAGTGAAAGGTTTTAGTTTCGTGAGTGGGACATCCACCTTGAGTACAATGTCTTAGCCATTGAGTACAATGTGTTATAGCCCCCGAGTACAATGACTTACCTCCTCGAGTACACAATCGAAATACGTTACCTTAATTGAATTTCATTATTCAAGATCTAATTAAGTTTCAGTTTTGTATTCCTTTATAAACTAAAGTCACTTACAACCCTAAAAATGACCCAAGCTAAGAGATAAGTGTTAAAAATAAGTGTTTCTCTGTCGCAGGCATCAAATGTGTTTGTCGTAAGTCAACACACAAGATCTCGTATCATAATTAGAAGAAAATAAATATATACTGTATAATAATCTACAAATTAATTATATAACTGTTTTAATTAAAAGATGTTTTGGTTTACACCATAATTTACATTGGATAAGACAAGTAATTCATTTCTCAATTTCTTTTATCAACAAAAGGAAAAAAATCAGAAGACGTAGCGGACCAATCAGTGACGCCTATTTCCTACCCGTTTTCTATGCGACGTTCAGGGGGAGACTTTTACACTCGTGGATTATACTTGATAGAATGCAAAATTTCTTCCTTCCCTCGAATTGGTGATATTTTTGTGCCCTTTTAGAGTCTCCCAGGAACTTCATCTCTAATTCACCTTAATTGATTGGTGTTCTCGGAGCTGTGAACTGTATCTGTGTTTATCTTGTCTGGCTGAGTGTACTGTATACTGTATTGACTTATTTGTCTTAAGAACTTCAGTTGGGTAGATGGAGAAGCAGTCACCTTGCCCACACGACTAGATAGATAGACAGACAGACAGACAGACAGACAGACAGATAGATAGATAGATAGATAGATACGGTAGTGATTGAGTATGTTTGTCAATTAGTGAGTGAGTTAGTCAGTCAATCAATGAGTCAGCGAGCCACTCTGTCAGTCAAATGAGAGAAAGAGAGGGAATGGATCAGACAGGATTGGTATTCATAAAACTACCTGACGCAGCCCCCCCTCCCCCTCCCCCCTCCCCCCACCTGTCCGGATCTACGCCTGTCAAACTTATTACCTGACTTTGTAACACACACACACACACACACACACACACACAATAATAATAATAATATCAGTGTGATTGAGCAACTAAAAGACGCGGAAGAGCCAATATATAATAAAGGCCGTCTGTGAAGAGAGGGGGAGGAAGAGGCAGAATCAGATGATGGAGAGAAAGTGACAAAAAGAGATAAGTCGCTTTTACCAGCAGGTTCTGATGAAAAGAAAATAGTGAGGGAGGGGGAACTGCGCCATGGCCCAGGTGGTGGTGGTGGTGGGGATGATGGTGATGGTGGTGGTGGTGGGGATGATGGTGATGGTGGTGGTGGTGGTGATGATGGTGGTGGTGGGGGTGGTGGTGGTGGTGGGGGTGATGGTGGTGGTGGGGATGATGGTGATGGTGGTGGTGGGGGTGATGGTGGTGGTGATGGTGGTGGTGGGGGTGATGGTGGTGGTGATGGTGGTGGTGGTGGGGGTGATGGTGATGGTGGTGGCGGTGGGGATGATGGTGGTGGTGGGGGTGATGGTGATGGTGGTGGTGGGGGTGATGGTGGTGGTGGTGGTGGTGGTGGGGGTGATGGTGGTGGTGGTGGGGTGATGGTGGTGGTGGTGGGGGTGATGGTGGTGGTGGTGGGGGTGATGGTGGTGGCGGTGGGGATGATGGTGGTGGTGGGGATGATAGTGGTGGTGGTGGTGGTGGTGGTGGGGATGATGATGGTGGTGGTGGTGGGGATGATGATGGTGGTGGTGGTGGGGGTGATGGTGGTGGTGGTAGGGATGATGGTGATGGTGGTGGTGGGGGTGATGGTGGTGGTGGGGATGATGGTGATGGTGGTGGTGGGGGTGATGGTGGTGGTGATGGTGGTGGTGGGGGTGATGGTGGTGGTGGTGGGGGTGATGGTGGTGGTGGTGGGGGTGATGGTGGTGGTGATGGTGGTGGTGGGGGTGATGGTGGTGGTGGTGGGGGTGATGGTGGTGGTGGTGGGGGTGATGGTGGTGGTGGTGGGGGTGATGGTGGTGGTGGTGGGGGTGATGGTGGTGGCGGTGGGGATGATGGTGGTGGTGGGGGTGATAGTGGTGGTGGTGGTGGTGGGTATGATGATGGTGGTGGTGGTGGTGGTGGGGATGATGATGGTGGTGGTGGTGGGGGTGATGGTGGTGGTGGTGGTGGGGATGATGGTGGTGGTGGGGGTGATGGTGGTGGTGGTGGTGGGGATGATGGTGGTGGCGGTGTTGGTGGGGATGATGGTGGTGGTGGTGGGGATGATGGTGGTGGTGGTGGTGGTGGTGATGATGGTGGTGGTGGTGGTGGGGATGATGGTGGTGGTGGGGGTGATAGTGGTGGTGGTGGTGGTGGTGGGGATGATGATGATGGTGGTGGTGGTGGTGGGGATGATGATGGTGGTGGTAGTGGTGGGGATGATGGTGGCGATGGTGGAGATGGTGGTGGTGGTGGTGTGATGGTGGTGGTGGTGGTGGTGGGGATGATGGTGGTGGTGGTAGTGGGGATGATGGTGGTGGAGGTGGTGGTGATGGTGGTGGCGGTGATGATGGTAATGGTGATGAAGGAGATCTCTGCTTTGTGTATGCAGTAATCCCCTCACATCATATCTACACACACACACACACACACACACACACACCTCACAAGTTACAAATATGAGATAATTTTCTTACCAATAAAGCGAGATAAACGTTTAATATATTCAGGCAAATCATCTCTATAAGGGTCACTGCATATATTATGGTCCATTAAGTTTAACCAGTGGCGTGTAAAAACCTCCTGACACCAGTAGTACCAACACCACTGCCAACCTCCTGACACCACTAGTACCAACACCTCTGCCAACCTTCTGACACCACTAGTACCAACAGCTCTGCCAACCTTCTGACACCACTAGTACCAACACCTCTGCCAACCTTCTGACACTACTAATACCAACACTTCTGCCAACCTTCTGACACCACTAGTACCAACACCTTCAGCGTTAAGTAAATACATAGTTAACTCACATCAGGATGGTGGTAACTGTCAACACCAACAAACCTGAGAGACTTAACTCACTAGTATATTCTTATGTTATGTTTATACGATAATTACACCACATATTATGTTCCCCGAAAGGATAATTTTAGTACAGCAGCAATTTTTGTGGCTTTACTATATATAAATATGATACGATTTTATTTATTTATTTTTTTGGACATTATTAAAAATTTCATCATATTTACGCAGGAATGTTGTATCTACCTGCGCAGAATATTGTCATTTTTTGGTGTATTATTAAAAATTAAATATGGATTTCAACTAAATTACTAACCTTGGTGAACTACGGAATTATTTTGAAGGACAAGTATATATTTTATAATTAAGAAACTATTCTAACTTGACTGTCTTTAAAAGCAAAGTATTATACCTAACGTGTGTGTGTGTGTGTGTGTGCGTAGACCGGAGACACTAAGGACAACCTCTCCCTTTGTAAACTTTCTAATATTTGATCCCAATTTTGACCTCTGACCTTTGGCTTCACTTAGGTTCCTCTTTCTTCCCTCTATCACCTTCCTCCTCCTCCGCCCCCCACCCCCTTCTTCTTCTCGTTTGCTTCTATCTTCATTTCCTCCTCACCCTTAATTTTTCCTCCTCATCGACCTTCTCCTTCTCGTTTGTTTCTTTCTTCATTTTCTCGTCAACAACATCCCCCTCCTTCTTCTTCTCGTTTGCTTCTATCTTCATTTCCTCCTCACTCCTCAATATTTTCTTTTCGTCAACCTCCTCTTCCGTCTCCTTCCCAGGTGTAGGGGCCAGGTAAACTGTACCACACCCCCGTGAAACCTCTACACTCATTTCCCCTCCCTCCCGGTGATGCAATATTGATGAGCAGGTGTTCAGTGGCTACCTCACCTGCCCGAGTTCCTCCCTTCAGCGTTTGAGAAAAAAAAATGGGCTTGCTGAGCCAGTGTCGTTAAGGACTAAGAATAGCTGAAACTGGAACAAAAATCGTATCATATGGACATTAGGCAACCCAGCTACCTGAGTTAAGTTTGGTTTGGTTAGATTTGATTAGGTTTGATTAGGATGTGATAGACTTTCTAATCGTCTGGCAATTTAAGCTGAGGTGCCTAATCTTCAAGTGGTATCTGGTGCTTTCAGACAACTTGCGGTGTGAGCGGTGTGATCATCGCGCTCCACTTCATGAACAAAGACTCGTTTTCCGTGACTGGTGAATGTCGGCTGGAGGCTAGTATCTTGGTGAACCTCCTCCTCCACTGAGTTTGGCTTCACCATCGTGCTGCTCGCCGAGGTATATGACGATGGCTTTCCTGACTGTCAACAATTTCCCGGACCCAGAACGGATCATGATGGAGGGTAGGTAGGTGGGAGGTGGGTGGTGGGTGGGAGGTGGGTGTTGGGTGGGAGGTGGGTGTTGGGTGGTGGGAGGTGGGTGGTGGGAGGTGGGAGGTGGGTGTTGGGTGGTCGGTGGTGGGAGGTGGGAGGTGGATGGTGGGTGGTAGGTGGGAGCGGGAGGAATTTCATAATGGAGTCTCAGGGAGGTCACAAAAAAAAAGAGAAAACCTCCTCCTCCCTCCCCCTCCTCCTCCTATTCTTCCTCCCTCCCTTCTTCTCCTCGCCCTCCCCCCTTACAGCGCTCCACGTCTCACCTCCCTGACTCACATCGGCCGCTAAACGAGGCCCGGCACAACCCAGGAACTTCTTCGGGAAGATGAATTATGAGGGAGGAGGGAGACCAGGACAATCCAATTGTGCCGTGAGGGTACTGCCGATGTTCCACCCGACCACACAAATATTGCCGTCTCTCTCTCTCTCTCTCTCTCTCTCTGACACAACACCGGGTGTGATAATGATTGATTTAAGCCCCTCTGAGTAAGATGACTTAACACTGAATACATAGTCATCGTACTCAAAAGATGGGTCACTGTATTACATCAGCTGCCACATTATATTCAAGGACTAAACACATCTTAATCGGAGGGAAGAGTTGGCATCGTACTCAAGCGATGAAGTCACTGTACTCAAGTGGTTAAGACGTCTTAATTAATCTATGATGGGCAAATTCACTGTACTCTGAGAAGGGGAAGGGAGGTGGTATCGCACTCAGGGTGTTAACTAACCACTTCACGGCACGACAACTTAATAAGGGTTATTATTCATCACATTGTGTCAACATTTGAGGCTCCAATAACAAGCTCTCTCACTGTTAGGACACACCAGCAACTACTTAGCTAAGACATGAAACTGCAATGAACTCTTTCTTAACTTATGAAGCGTTGACTATTCTCTCCCCTCTCAATTCTCACACACACTTCTCCAAACACCCATCCCCTCCTAACTCCCACTTCTTCTGCCCCTTCGAACTCTCACTTCCTTCTCCTCCCAACCTTCACACTACCCTCCCATCCCTTCCTTCACACCCTCCTCCTCCACGCCCTCACTGGTCACCCGTCACCTGGTGCTCAGAGACGGTGCAGTGAAGGTACTGAGGGGCGGAGCGTCCTCACATTACCACGTCTTAGTACAAGTTTATGGAGACAAGTATTATCCCTTTGCCTCTAGGTGTAGGGGGTGGGAGGTGGATCATCTCCCCTCCGCCTCTTCTTCCCTCGGTGAAGGTGGCGGGGAGTAGGCAGGCAGGTGGGTGGGTGGGTGGGTAGGTGGGTGTGGGAATGATAAGGCTGTGGTAGCGAAAGGGACACACACACACACACACACACACACACACACAACAGACACACATATCCAGTGGTTATTTTATCTCAGTTTCCCATTCCCCATCCACCGCTCGAGGATAATAGATGATAAAAAAAAAAAATCCAATCTCTTCCTGACACACATATAAAGGTTTTCCATAAGCAGTATCATAACAAACTCTTAAACCTCTTGACATGGCCACTTAACTCAAACCTAACGCTTCATAAGTAAAGACTATAACGAAACTCAAGGTTATCGACCACCCATAACGTCCACTATACGTTAACAGAGTGTGTTCTTGGGAAACTGTAATTCGTTTTGTACGGCAGCTGGTAGGGTGGGGAGGGGGCTGGTAGGGTGAGTGTGAGGTGTGGGGGGCTGGTAGGGTGAGTGTGAGGTGTGGGGGGCTGGTAGGGTGAGTGTGAGTGGAGGCTGGTAGGTTGAGTGTGAGGTGGGGGCTGGTAGGGTGAGTGTGAGGTGTGGGGGCTGGTAGGGTGAGTGTGAGGTGGGGGGGCTGGTAGGGTGAGTGTGAGGTGGGGGGGCTGGTAGGGTGAGTGTGAGGTGTGGGGGCTGGTAGGGTGAGTGTGAGGTGTGGGGGGCTGGTAGGGTGAGTGTGAGGTGTGGGGGGGCTGGTAGGGTGAGTGTGAGGTGGAGGCTGGTAGGTTGAGTGTGAGGTGTGGGGGCTGGTAGGGTGAGTGTGAGGTGTGGGGACTGGTAGGGTGAGTGTGAGGTGTGGGGGCTGGTAGGGTGAGTGTGAGGTGTGGGGGCTGGTAGGGTGAGTGTGAGGTGTGGGGGCTGGTAGGGTGAGTGTGAGGTGAGGGGGATGGTAGGGTGAGTGTGAGGTGTGGGGGGGCTGGTAGGGTGAGTGTGAGGTGTGGGGGGGCTGGTAGGGTGAGTGTGAGGTGTGGGGGGCTGGTAGGGTGAGTGTGAGGTGTGGGGGGGCTGGTAGGGTGAGTGTGAGGTGTGGGCTTGTAGGGTGAGTGTGAGGGGGGCTGGTAGGGTGAGTGTGAGGGGGCTGGTAGGGTGAGTGTGAGGTGTGGGGGCTGGTAGGGTGAGTGTGAGGTGGGGGCTGGTAGGGTGAGTGTGAGGTGGGGGGGGCTGGTAGGGTGAGTGTGAGGGGGCTGGTAGGGTGAGTGTGAGGTGTGGGGGCTGGTAGGGTGAGTGTGAGGTGGGGGGGCTGGTAGGGTGAGTGTGAGGTGTGGGGGGCTGGTAGGGTGAGTGTGAGGGGGGCTGGTAGGGTGAGTGTGAGGTGTGGGGGCTGGTAGGGTGAGTGTGGGGTGGAGGGCTGGTAGGGTGAGTGTGGGGTGGAGGGCTGGTAGGGTGAGTGTGAGGGGGGCTGGCAGGGTGAGTGTGAGGGGGGCTGGTAGAGTGAGTGTGAGGTGTGGGCGGATGGTAGGGTGAGTGTGAGGTGGGGGGGGGGGGTGGCGGGAGAGAGTTAGGTGGGAGGGAAGGTGAGGTGGGTCTTATTTTATTACACGCAGGTCAACGTTATTTCATATCAGTCAATCAATCATGATGTCTTCTTCATACCTGAGGGTTGACGACCATGATCACCCTCCACACACACACACACACACACACACACACACTATCAACAACATGTTCAAAATAACTAAATGAAACTCCTGGATTTCTAGGCGTATACTGTTAGGGTAGGTTAGGCTTAGCTTAGTTTGGATTGAGTTCGATTAGGTTCAGGCATGGGGCGATTAAGTTTCTAATTTAAGTAGTTAACTTAATTTTCTTTTTTCCAGTTAAATTAACCTGATTTTTTGAACATTAATAATTAAGTTCAGTGTTTCGATTAAGTTAAGTTAACCAGTCTGCGTCAAATTTGCTTAGGGGAATTTTCATGTGGATTAAATAACTTAATATCCTGTAAATGTTTTCCAGAAGAGTCGATGAATACTGTAGTTTGAAGACCTGAATAGTGAGGCAGTCTGGCACACTACTTCCTTGGTATGAATAAGTCTTGAGATAAAACAATTATAAATTCTTGACTTTTTTATTTTTTTTCTCAACAGTTTTCCACATGTAAAGAATTATATTATTTCAGTATGTAAAACCAAGTTAGACTTTCTTACTTGAAAAATAATATCATGATAAGATAAGAATTCTGTATATCATATAAATAATAATCAGTGAAAGTTTAGACTCAAACTTTTCATCAGCTACTTATTACACTTTATAATGCTAAATATATTGGATACTCAATGGCCGGTGTCTTATATATTATATGTTACTTTTTTCTAAGGAGTTAGTTGATAATTAATCAAAGTTAATCAATTATTTTGCCAAAATTTCGATTAAGTTAAGTTAGACTGTTATTTCAAAAGTTAACTCGTTAAGCTAAGTTATTCAATTGCCCCATGCCTGAAGTTTAGGTTAGGTTAGGTTAGGTTAGGTTAGATTGAATTAAGTTATAAGGTAGGTTAGGTTCGGTTAGGTTAACTTAAGGTAGGTTAGATTAGCTAAGGTAGATTAGGTTTGGTTAACTTAAGGTAGTTTAGGTTAGGTTAGCTTAGCTTAAGGTAGGTTCGGTTAGTTGGTGAGGATTGTCTTTTTGCCAAATTTTATGAAAATGTTACACTCTTGTTCACAGGTGGACGGCCGTCAGTCGCTTATATTCAGGAGGATTTCCGCACAAATCCTAACCATATACGCCAGGACCCCAAGATCCCCCGATAAAATCTATTGGACGTCTTAAAGATTGTCTTAACTCACGCAAAACTGCCGCCCCAGCCAGTCCTCTTAACCAACGAGGCAGTGACTCCCCAACGGCGCTGGTAACGATTGCCTTGTTACAGAGACCTGGTAACGTTGTTTTGGTTTAGTGATCCGGTGAACGTTGTCTGGTTAACGTTTCCATGATGTATTAACCTGTTTAACGTTGTCATTTTGGTGATCTGGTTAATGTTGCATCTCACTGGTTTGCGGAAGGATGAAGGGGTGTCACTTCTACCTCACCTCACAAGACTAAATCCAGGCAAGAACTAAATCACCTTCTCAACGACCGTCCCCTCTCACTTCCAACTTCTCACGACCGTCCAGTATGACCCCGACGGTCCCTTCACTCGATGGTCAATACTTTAGTGAGGCTGAAACCAATATATCCACACACGTCTCTTGGAACGATGGTATGCAGTTATTATCACACACACACACACACACACACACGATGGATCCTGGCACAGACACGTCAATTCTCTAATACATGGTGCAGGAGCTGGGGGCTAAACTGCTTAAATACTAGGTAACGTGTCGGCAGCTTGTGTTGGCGTTATCGTGTGTGTGTGTGTGCGAGTGTGTGTGTGTGTGTGTGTGTGTGTGAAGAGGACGACGAGACTGTACAAACACTGACACAGGTTCTCTCTCGGAACACCTCACGTCATCTCCATCACACACCAGAAGGACTCCTTCAGTGGTAAAGCTATGTCTTGCGGGCACACCATCGATCTCTCAAGAAAGGGCTCGGCTGAGCGGGGCGGGGCAGGGCGGGACGGAGCAAGGCGGGGCGGGGCGGGAACGAATGAGAGGGAAGGAGAGAGGGGTTCTCGGGAGGGCGCGGCGACCCCATAGTGAATCCCGTGATAACCTCAGGACCCAGACACGGACGGAAGCGGCACACACACACACACACACACTTGGCAACTCTCTGCACGTCACCACATCTTAGTCTCACAGGACGTAGACATAAACAAGAATTAAATAAACTTGCAATCCGAGCTAAGTAGGGCAAGGATAGCTTAGTTTAGGTGAGGTGAGGTGGAGGTAGTTTATTATAGGTAGGTTAGGTTAGGTTAGGTTAGGTTAGGTTAGATGAAGTTAGATTTGTTAGGTTAAATTGGGGTAGATTAGGTTAGATTAGGTTAGGTTGATCATTACTACCTGGATAACGAAAACAATTCTCCTTAACGAGAATAAAAAAAATAACTCGATTACGCGACCCACCAGTACACCCCCCCCCCCCCCCACCCCCAGGCGAGCCAATCAGGACAGCGGGCCACGAGGGCTGGATCACAGGGTCCACAGGGAGTAAATTTGTATATATTTTATATATCAAGGAACACGCCAGGTAGATACGAATCCCCTGAAGATTGGCCCCACACGAATTATTTCACCTTATATATAACCATCCTAACGCTAACATAACCTAACTTAACTCAACTTATCCTAACCTAACCTACCTGTAAGCCAACCTAGCTCAATCTAACCAAACCCAACTTATTCTAACCTAACCTAAGCCAATCGAACTAAGCTTATCCAAACGTAATCTAAGCCAACCTAAACCAATCTAACTCAATCCAACTTATCTTAACCAAACCAAACCTAACCTAACATAACCTAGTCTAGTCTAACCTAACCTAACCTAACCTTACCTAACCTAACCTAGTCTCTCCTAAGGTCTTACATTTAACTTATTTTTGTAAACATTTTCTTATAGATATAATCTGTATTTATGACCTGAATTAAAGTCAATTAAAAGTTAGACAATATAACTACATTATAGAGCCGAGATATTTTTTTACCGGATACAAACAACATTACTTTAACAAACATTACACCAACCTTTAGAAAATAAACTAATTACCAAGATTTACTTATATAGACTCTTCTCAATAACTTGGAGCCCACCCCCACCACCACCACCACCACCACCAACACCCCCCACCACCACCACCACCCCCACCAACACCCCCACCACCAACCACCACCACCACCAACACCCCCCACCACCACCACCACCCCCACCAACACACCCCCACCACCACCACCACCACCACCACCACCACCACCCCACCACCACCACCACCCCCACCAACACCCCCACCACCAACCAACACCCCCACCACCACCAACACCCCCCCACCACCACCAACACCCCCGCCACCAACCAACACCACCACCACCACCACCAACACCCCCGCCACCACCACCACCCCCGCCCCCCCACCACCACCCCCACCAACACCCCCACCACCAACCAACACCCCCCACCACCACCACCCCCCTCCACCACCAACACCCCCACTACCACCACCCCCCACCACCACCACCACCCCCTCCACCACCAACCCCCACCACCACCACCCCCCACCACCACCAACACCCCCACACCACCACCACCACCACCCCCACCACCACCACCCCACCACCACCACCCCCACCACCACCCCACCACCACCACCCCCCACTACCACCACCCCCTCCACCACCACCCCCCCACCACCACCACCCCCACCACCACCAACACCACCACCCCCACCACCACCAACACCCCCACCACCACCCCCACCACCCCCACCCGCCTCCACCACCACCCCCACCAACACCCCCACCACCAACCAACACCCCCACCACCACCAACACCCCACCACTATCACCACCACCACCACCACCCCCCACCAACACCCCCACCACCACCAAACACCCCCACCACCACCCCCACCACCAACACCCCCACTATCACCACCCCCCACCACCACCACCACCCCCGCCACCAACCAACACCACCACCACCACACACCCCCCCACCACCACCACCCCCCACCACCACCACCCCCCCTCCACCACCATCCCCCACCACCACCCCCACCACCACCACCACCACCCCCACCACCACAAACACCTCCCACAACCACCACCACCACCACCACCCCCACCACCACCACCCCGGACCACCAACAACACCCCCCACTACCACCACCACCCCCCACCACTACCACCCCCCCTCCACCACCATCCCCCACCACCACCACCCCCACCACCCCCACCACCGCCACCACCCCCACCACCACCACCACCCCCACCACCACCCCCCACCACCACCACACCCCACCACCCCCCACCACCAACACACCCCCCACTACCACCACCACCCCCCACCACTACCACCCCCCACCACCATCCCCCACCACCACCACTACCACCCCCACCCCACCCCCCCCCACCACCACCACCACCCCCACCACCACCCCCACCACCACACACCCCCCACCACCACCACACCCCACCACCACCCCCACCCCCACCACCACCCCCACCCCCCACCACCACCACCCCCCCCACCACCACCACCCCCCCCCCCCACCAACCCCCACCCCCACCACTCTGACCTCTCGCTTCTCGTTAACACTGGGACCAACAAGAAGGACAATATTACATTCACCATTCTCAGTCAAGCTCCTTCATCGACCTGTATCTCTCGTCTCTTCTTTCTTCTTCTTTATCGTTATCTTCTAGTCTTTTATTCTTCATTTATTCTCTTCTTGGTCCTTCCAGGTTTACGCTTCCACATCAAATCAAAATGTTCTATACTGATTTTTGTTTTCGTTGTTAGGTTAGGTTAGGTTAGGTTAGGTTAGGTTGGGTTGGGTTGGGTTGGGCAATATATTATATTTTCTTTTGTTAACTTCTTTTTGTTAAGTTCCTCTCTCTCTCTCTCTCTCTCTCTCTCTCTCTCTTATCCAGGGATCACGTAGTACAAGGTCTCTCACTTAACAATCTGCTCACTCTTGTCTCCCTTCGTCTTTTGTATTTTTCGTGTGATAGTCTCTCTTACTTTCTCTTACTTTTTCTCTTTTTCTTCTCATTCTTCCCCTTTCTTTCTTTCTCTTTTCTCTCATCTCCTTCTCTCTCTCTCTCTTGTCACCTTTTCATTTCACACAGCCTCTCCAAACATCACTTTTCCCTCTCTACCTCCCTTTTCCCCCTCTCTTCATTTTCACTTTCCCCTCCTCTTCCCCTCTCACCACTCTTACTTGTTACTTCCTTCTTTGTGTCTTTCCTCCACCTATCTCCATATTCTCGTCAGCTCCTCCTCCCCCCCCCTTCCCCTCACTCTTATTTCCTCATCAATTCTTTTTTCTCCCTTCTTTCCTTATGTCTCCCCTCACTCCCTCCTCTTCCACGTCCCCTTTTCACCCAATTTCTCTCCTCTCCCCTCCATCCCTTTTTTCATCTTCCTACCTACTGTTCCTCCTTCTCTCTCCGTCTATCCTTCTTATTGTCTCCTTCCTGTCTCTACCTCTCTCTCAACCAATTCCTCTCCCTCGAAGATGAGTCTCTCCCTCCCTCATCCTCAACTCCTCTCCCTTCTTCTCCATCTTCCTCAACCCCTCCCTTCTTCTCCATCTTCCTCAAACCCTCACCTTCTCTTACAAATCCTCCCCTCCTCTCTCTCAAACGCTCCCCCCCCCTCTCCCCTACAACCCCTCCCTCTCCTCCTCCAGGATCAATTCCGCCCTTTCTCCTCCACCCCCCCCCCACCCTCTCTCTCTCCCTCTAAATGATCAAGCCAACCCTCCTCCTCTCTCCCTCCTTCCCTCCCCCCGTAGACACAAGCTATATATAGCCACGCGCTAGGCCTAAAGTTCTGCAGTGAAAGGTCAGGGGTGAGGCTCAGGCTCTCTCCCTGCTTCTATTTATGTCTCTCGGGCCGGGAGGGTAAGGAATAGTGGGTCTTGGTTGACTAAACACACAGACACACACTCAAAAAATAATAATCACCATAGAAGCAGTGAATAAAGAAGGAATGCGTAAATGCTTATTTTCCTCACCTTTATGAATACTGTTTCGGATTCACGAGTCGAGAGTTTCAGGGTTCACGGAGAGGGTTTATTGACAACGTTGAGTGGAGACACAAGGAACCATAATATTGACCATTTAATAAGAACAATATGAAAATGTAATCAGTTTATTTATACCACACGCCTGACGCCTTAATCCAGTACGTTGAATTATATTATTACATTATACATAATACACAATCCTATAATTATGCTTTAAGAAATATCGCATCAACCAGCTAAATATACTGTTAGAGAATGAATGAAAATGTTACTGAAAAAACCCAGACGTCCGTTTTCTAAGAATGGTATAAAAGGAGGGGAGACTGATCAGTATATGGCCCTAGTCACCCAACCACTACCTGCCCAGACACTCTATAATAAACTTGCACAAAATCTAATTTGGCGAGTCCCTGTGTTAAAATGTGACACTTGTGATAATACAATGTTATTACTGTGCTTTAACATTTAAGGTATTAAGCGTATAACAATAACTAAGGTCTTTAAGCGTATAACAACTAAGGTCTTTAAGCGTATAACAACTAAGGTCTTTAAGCGTATAACAACAACTAAGGTCTTTAAGCATATAACAACAACTAAGGTCTTTAAGCGTATAACAACAACTAAGGTCTTTAAGCGTATAACAACAACTAAGGTCTTTAAGCGTATAACAACAACTAAGGTCTTTAAGCGTATAACAACAACTAAGGTCTTTAAGCGTATAACAACTAAGGTCTTTAAGCGTATAACAACTAAGGTCTTTAAGCACCTAACAACAACTAAGGTCTTTAAGCGTATAACAACTAAGGTCTTTAAACGTATAACAACAACTAAGGTCTTTAAGCTCGTAAGAAGGTTAACAATATTACACTAATCCATTATGAATAAAAAATAGAATACAAAATACGAGTAACAGAGCCCCAAGACCTACTACCTTCAGGAGGACACCATCAGACACTCTACGGCAGCCCCAACACCTACTACCTTCAGGAGGACACCATCAGACACTCTACGGCAGCCCCAAGACCTACTACCTTCAGGAGGACACCATCAGACACTCTACGGCAGCCCCAAGACCTACTACCTTCAGGAGGACACCATCAGACACTCTACGGCAGCCCCAAGACCTACTACCTTCAGGAGGACACCATCAGACACTCTACGGCAGCCTCAAGACCTACTGCCTTCAGGAGGACACCATCAGACACTCTACGGCAGCCCCAAGACCTACTACCTTCAGGAGGACACCATCAGACACTCTACGGCAGCCCCAAGACCTACTACCTTCAGGAGGACACCATCAGACACTCTACGGCAGCCCCAAGACCTACTACCTTCAGGAGGACTCCATCAGACACTCTACGGCAGCCCCAAGACCTACTACCTTCAGGAGGACACCATCAGACACTCTACGGCAGCCCCAAGACCTACTACCTTCAGGAGGACCCCATCAGACACTCTACGGCAGCCCCAAGACCTACTACCTTCAGGAGGACCCCATCAGACACTCTACGGCAGCCTCAAGACACTCATCACCCACCGAACGTTTTCTAAATAACTCAAAAACATTAACCCTCGAGTTATATAAAAGTGTTTCTTCCATTATGCTTCGTCTTCTAGGGAAATAAAGCTGGGGGGGGGGAAGAGAGGGAACCATCTCTCCCGGAAGGTCCATGGTTAATGAGGGGTTAAATTGGCTTGTAATATATAGAGACAATTTATGAGAGCCGCCTTAAAAAAAAAAAAAGAAAAAAAAAATATATATATTACGCAGGTCTTACTTTGTACAAAGATGGGTATAATCTTACAAGGATGGCTATATAATCTTACTAGGATCGCTATATAATCTTGCTAGGATGGCTATATAATCTTACTAGGATGGCTATATAATCTTACTAGGATGGCTATATAATCCCACTAGGATGGCTATATAATCTTACTAGGATGGCTATATAATCTTACTATGATGGCCATATAATCTTGCTAGGATGGCTATATAATCTTACTAGGATGGCTATATAACCTTACTAGGATGGCTATATAATCTTACTAGGATGGCTATATAATCTTACTAGGATGGCTATATAATCTTACTAGGATGGTTATATATTCTTGCTAGGATGGCTATATAATCTTACTAGGATGGCTATATAATCTTACTAGGATGGCTATATAATCTTACTAGGACGGCTATATAATCTTACAAGGATGGTTATCTAATCTTACTAGGATGGCTATATAATCTTACTGGGATGGCTATATAATCTTACTGGGATGGCTATATAATCTTGCTAGGATGGCTATATAATCTTACTAGGATGGCTATATAATCTTACTCGGATGGCTATATAATCTTAACAGGATGGCTATATAATCTTACTAGGATGGCTATATAATCTTACCAGGATGGCTATATTATCTTACTAGGATGGCTATATAATCTTACTAGGATCGCCATATAATCTTACTAGGATGGCTATATAATCTTACTAGGATGGCTATATAATCTTACTAGGATGGCTATATAATCTTACTAGGATGGTTATATAATCTGGCTAGGATGGCTATATAATCTTACTAGGATGGCTATATAATCTTACTAGGATGGCTGTATAATCTTACTAGGATGGCTATATAATCTTACTGGGATGGCTATATAATCTCGCTAGGATGGCTATATAATCTTACTAGGATGGCTATAAAATCTTACTAGGATGGCTATATAATCTTACTAGGATGGCTATATAATCTTACTTGGATGGCTATATAATCTTACTAGGATGGCTCTATAATCTTACTAGGATGGCTATATAATCTTGCTAGGATGGCTATATAGTCTTACTAGGATGGCTATATAATCTTACTAGGATGGTTATATATTCTTGCTAGGATGGTTATATATTCTTGCTAGGATGGCTATATAATCTTACTAGGATGGCTATATAATCTTACTAGGATGGCTATATAATCTTACTAGGATGGCTATATAATCTTACTAGGATGGCTATAATCTTGTTTTTCCATTTTCCTTTTTTCCTTCCTCACTTTTTTTACTTCTGTTACTCTCTTATTTTTGTTTGTTTTCTATTCTCTTTCTTGTTCTCTCCCTCTTCCCCTTCATTTTCCATCTTCTTTTTCATCATCTTTCTCTCCTCTTTCCTTCACTCTTCTTACCAACAATTAACAATTAATCATCATCACTACCACTTCAATTCCTGACCAATTAACTTCAAACTTCTCCACCATAATGTAATTCCACCAGTTTCTTCTGTCTTATCTTGACCTATCTGAAGATTTTATGAGGTCAGAGGTCAAACAACGAAGGACTGAATGAGGGCCTAGTGAATGGGTGCTGACTCCAACTGTGTGTGTGTGTGTGTGTGTGTGTGACCCTTCCTCCCCCCCTCCTCCTCCCCTCTACATCCTTACCTGGTGCAATGTTAACTAAGTCCAACACACAGTACATCCCCGACAGCAGTTAACACCTTGTCTTCAAGGATAAGATTACTTTATAAATACCTAAGTTGGTGCTGTTGGAGGAAGAGATATTGTTCTACAGTCTTTTCGTCAATGTTCAATACCTTTCTCGTGTCTCTGATTGGCGTGGACCAGAGGCAAGAGAGTGAGTTATCTCCCTGTGAAGGTGAGACTGTGCCGCGTATAGCTGGCCTCACTGAACCTCCTGCGGGTGAGATTAAGATGGCCACCGAACTGAGCTCCACACAAAGACATATACTGTTAAGACTCTCCGTATAACAGTGAACACGTCTTAACTGAGCCATCCCACCCCATCCTCCATCACCTCTCTACGTATAAATAACTATGTCAGTTCTCTAAGCCTACTTTAATATTTGTTAATGAAATTACTACTATATCGGAATATGTATCTGATGCCACATATAACCCGCATCTATAATCGACAGAGGAATAACCGGTAAAACTCTGCTAAGTCGAGGTCGTTCTCCTTTATCAAAATTACCTTTATATTATATTTCCTCGAGCCAGTGTTCTAAATAGCTCGGTGTCTCGTGGAGACTTTAGTTCTATACGATATATTAACTATTTTTTTCAAGAACAAAATATATGAAAACCGTATATAAATGTGATATTAGCTGCATCACATCCAGGCAAAACAATCATACCACCAACACACTGCAACATAAATCCACATTAACGAATATATAGACACAGGAATATACCTTTACGTGGTTCTGTATTGATAATCACTAAGTGATGAGACGAGAAAACAACATTTACATTTCTTGGGGGAAAAAATCCTCAGACCTACATCTCTCCTAAAACGTCAAACTCTGGAACACATCATAGGTGCAGTGACCAAGTGAAGACTCTTTCTTATCAATAGTGACGTGTAGTTTACATGTAAATGAGAGAGTCCAATCAACGTAGTGGAAATGTTGAGAATTAAGGCTTCCTTTGCTGTGTGTGTGTGTGTGTGTGTGTGTGACAGCTAATATAACCAGTGTTTTGCGACAGAAGGAAGTCAGTGTCAGAGAGCAGAGAGGAAAAAAGAAAAGGTATTAGAAGAGGAGGAAGGCAGGTGGTGGAGTCTCTCTTGCCTATACGACCCTTCTCCTGTATTGTGAGAGCAAACTATGCATACCTCTCTTCTGTCATTTCTCCCTCCCCACTTCCCTCCCCTCCCCGTAACTATAACCTCAAGTATTACCTCCAGCTTTCTCTCCGTGTCAAGGATCAGACAATTATCATACTCGTATCCACTGCCTCCTTACACAGCCGCCTCGAGTCCTTCCCTGAGATCGTCCTTCACCCAAATGACGGGACTGTGACACACTAAGACTCCTGTTTTTTCATTCGTGTGTGTGTGTGTGTGTGTGTGTGTGTCTCTACATTCACACCAAAGGCGATATTAACAGACCCACCACCAAGGTATGGGAACACCTCGCATACATGACCACCCAACCCCTCACCTTGCTTCACCCCACCCCCTCACCTTGCTTCACCCCACCCCCATCGTGTAAATTGTCTTACCCCACCCCAACGCCCTTCTCCACCTCACTGCCAAACCCCCACCTTACCCCTCCAGCTCTTCCAATGTATATTGACACACCCAGAACGCTTAGAGCCACGGCCGAAAAGAGATCACACACACACACAGAGGCCGGGGGTAGAACGGTGAAACTGAGTGTTGGTTATGAGAGAAGAGACATGACAAGGGCCAGGTATTATCATGCTGGTGAGTGTGGTATTTAACCAGCTGCCCCCCCCCCCCCCCCTGGCTCACATAAGCTTAATCTTGTATGTATCACCATTACCCTCACACACTCGTCACTATGTGTTACCTCATTATCATCGTCGTCAGGGGTAAGTACAAGGAACATCTCTATACAAGTGAGGACAGCTGTGATATTGGCTCAGCGAAGTGTCACAGTTCCGTGTATCATGTGGGAGTGAGAAACCTTCAGATTACAACACAACTCAACCAACAGACCACTGCACTCACTGTCTACATTATATAATAATAACCCAGACTTCTACTCTCACTCTTCGACGACTCTGGACCGATACTGAGGGCCGCGAAACTAGCCAAGTTTGAACCTTTATTATCCGACAATCTTCTGACACCCTAGCACGGTTCTGGTCGTCTTACTACTCAACAACACACGGATTAGAGAAGTTCTGTATCGCGGTGGTGCAGTGGGAAATTCTCCGTTATGGGGGTGATAGGAGTTACTCTGTGTGTGTGTGTGTGTGTGTTACCAAGGGCGGGTTCTCGGTGGAGGGAGAGAGGCAGGTCAGACCCTCCACTCCCTCTACAGCGCCTTATTACACCATCCAGGTCCCCCTCAATGAATTTATTACACCATTAACCTCGGCATTCCACCTCTCCTACAAAAAAATTAATCCAAGTAATCTTACTGTAGAATTGCCTCATCTACCTCCTGCGGCAACTATAAAAAGTTACGTCCAATCTCCCCCAGTGAGAGTTAGTTAAGCCAAGGACCTGTGTGTACTAGAGAGAACCTAATGATAATACCTTTCTGCTTATTTCACCTGATGATTAAACACCCAAATGCTACCTACGGGGGGGGGGGGGGGTTAGATTAGGTTAAGTTAAGCTCGTTTATTGTTAAAGTGGACAATTTTAAACTAAAATAAGATGAAGGAGCCAAACTTCATTTTAAGTTAGTTTCGGTTAGATAGGGTTAGGTTAGGTTAGTGTTATAACGGTTAACCTTAGGTAAAATATGCTTGGGATGCTAATCTCCAGGTGATCCGTGTGTTGTTCACACTCTTCTACCATAAGGATGAAGTTTATGGTGGTAGGCAGCTGGAGCATCAGTGAGCGTGTGGCTAACATTCCCACCAGCCCCGCCTGGCGCCAGTCTCCTCATTATCCAGCCGCTAGAAATATGTAGAAATTTATCTGGAAAATGTTGGCAACTTCTCCATAAACTGTATGTCCCTCCCTCGACTGTGTGCTGGTGGGAGTGGTGGTAGTGGTGCTAGTGGCAATTGTGCTAGTGGCAATAGTGGTGGTGGTGGTAGTGGAGCTTGTCGTGATGCAAGTGGTGATGCTACTCGTGGTGCTAGTGGTAGTGATGGTTGTGCTAGTTGCGGTGGTGCTTCTAGGCGTGATGGTGGCAGAGTTATTGGGTACTGCAAGTTGTGGTTCAGCTGGCGTCGCTCTTCCTAGTGGTGGCGCTACTGACGAGGCTGCTAGTGGAGATGACCCTGGCGCTGGTGGTGGTGGTGTGAGGCGAGGAGCTGGTGATCCTCTCTCTCTCACACACACAGGATGTAGATAAAGTAAGGAGACCAACACCATCTCCCGCACCTAAAAGTTTATACGGGATTGACTGTACAACACTTCTGGGGGATTAAAGAGACACACCACAGTAGCTATATCTTTAAGGTGTGTGTAATAATAATAATAATAATAATAATAATAATAATAATAATAATAATTAACGGTTTATTAAAAGCATGGCAGCCGGAAAGCTGAAAATATACAGTTGCATAATTGGGGAATGGGTCTCTTGATTTACAAATAATATACAAGTAACATAAGTGATACAAATATGATATATAATGACAAGGTGGGAAGAAGGTCATACTACAGGGCATTTCAACATAGTAATAGTGCAAAAAGGTAAGATTGGCTGGGAGTGAATACACTGGTTGATTACAAGTTATTGATAATTTCTACAATGGTTGGGATTGGGCTGTTGTTATAGCGATCAGTACGTGCTTGTATGGGCTGAATGCGGTTGCGTGTATGTTACCAGAGAGGGAGAGGTCAAACCAGGCCACTCAAGGCCACTCCAGGTCAGACCAGGCCACATAGAATAAATTTTTATGTTTAAAAAGGTCCAGATTTTAAAATAAGTCAAAATATTAAATCAATTGGCGCAGTATTCTATTCATTAAGAAATTAATGACTTCTAGTAATTAATGAAGTCTTACACAAACCTTTATACAATTTAAAAAAGAATTATTAGCAAAATTTGTTAGTCGATGTGAATGTTTTTACACACAAGAAGTTTCTGAGCGTCATTTTCATCAGGAACTACTACGACTACTACTACTACTACTACTACTACCACTACCACTACTACTACTACTACTACTACTTTTTTTTTTTTTTTTTTTTTAAACGTGGCCTCCAGCCTCCCCCAATAGCCACAGCTTCGCCACCATTTATTTACCTTAATATTAAATATCCTAATACATAAGAAGCTATCCTATCTGTGTTAAATTAGTTGAGCCGCAGATCTATGCGGCATTCAGTGACTGTAGCCTCATAGTCAATATCTGCAGCAGTTGTCGGAGTAGGGGCAGAAGCTCTCGTTCCCCTGAGGCAGAGCAAAGCCGACCGAAGGAGAGAGAAGGACAGTCGACATCTCATCCAGGTTGTAACATAACTTCTGGGCTGCTGCTTCTGTTCGAAGATCAACTCCGCGAGTCTGGCGTAGAAACATCTTGCACTTGGGCCCATCCCACCAGAGGTTGTGAACACTAGAGGAGTGAAGCTGCCTTGATCAAAGAGCCACACCTTCGCCACCATTTTATTACCTTAATATTAAATATCCTAATACAAAAGTAGCTATCCCAGCTGTGTTGAGTTAGTTGAGCCGCAGATCTATGTGGGATTCGGTGACTGTTGCCTGATAGTCAATATCTGCGACCGTTGTCGGCTTTGGGGCCGAAGATCTAGTTCCCCTGAGGCAAAGCAATGCAGACCTAAGCAGAGAGAAGGACATTCGACATCTCAACCAGGCTGTAACGTAGCTTCTGAGCTGCTGCTTCTGTTCAGATAACACCTCCGCGAATCTGGCATAGAAACATCTTGCACTTGGTCCGATCCCACCAGAGGAGTAAAGTTGTCCTGATCAACATTCAGAATTCTCTCCCCATATGCCCTGATCCTTTCATTCTTGTTCCTCCTGTGTGCAACGTCGAGAGCTAGGTTACGGTAACATGCAGCCATGGGATCTGTATGTATATTATGTATGCTGGATTATATATCATGTACGTATATTATGCATGTGCTCCATTTATGTATTATTTATTCAGCCTAGCTAGCAGCGTGTGGCAATGTTATTACCATATCCCACATGCTTAATTAATGTGCCTGGCGACGTATGGAAGCTGCTAATGTATCACTTGCCATACGTCGCCTATAGCAGTTGACAAGGAGCCTAGCCAAGGGAGACTGCTGCTTCCCTCTGTGTACATACTCTTATCCAGTAAACCGAACCTACAAAACAATACAGGTGTTTGTGTTCTCACCTGTATATAGAACTTATTATTCAGAACCTAACATGGCGCAGTGATCCGATCTTACTGGATAATTACGAGTGATAGCGCAAAGTCTGTGGAAAGCCGGATGGACTCCTCCTCGCCTTGGGTCAACTCCCACGCGTCAGCTCTCCTCGAAGAATCTCAGCAACTTTGAGCAGTGTCAGTGACAGTGATTTTCTGTGAAGTGTTTAGTGCATTGTGTGTTTCGTGCCATTCATGTGTGACCTTGTTCTAAAGGATTCCCAAGGTATACGGCACGTTCTGGGCATTTGTAAGGAGTAGAGTTCAGTGCACCCGTCTCTGACCGCGTTCTGAGGGTAACTGGACTGACTGGGAGTCGCCGCGCCTCTCCCTCCACCCCCTCACAGCGCCGCCTCCACCCCCCCTCACAGCTGGGGCGAGACGCTTTGCCCGCTCGGGACACACACACACTCACGCACATACATGTACTAACACTCGCTGACCGCGCGGCTTCCTTATATATATTTTATATATATAATCTACTTATCTGTGTATTTAATTAATTTTTTTTGTCTGAAATCTTGTTGATACGACGGGCTGACCGGTCAACACTGATTTAAGACACAGTACACAGACGAAGAAGTCATGTCTCATGCCTTACGTAGCCGTGGACCCAGCGCCTGGATGAGTCAGGCGGGTGATAGCCCCGCAGAGATGGATGACCAGGCCGGCCACGACGCTCCAGCCCCCACATCGCGCAGTCCCTCACCTCAATATTCAGCGTTGTCTCCAGAGATAATTGCTTTACTGAAGTTTATGAGAGATGAGAAACGCGACGATGAAGCTCACAGACGTTTGGCGGATGAGCACAGAAGGCAAGCAGAGGCAGAACGAGACCACCAACGGAGATTGGAAGACCGTGAACGGTTCGAAGCCTTGATATCTCGCCTCACTGTTAACCAAGCCCCTGGCTCTAACACTGCCTCGGCACTGACTGGTTCAGATACCTCATCCATGCTCCCTTCACGCCCCCCAGCCCCACCTAAAGCAGCAGCTCAAACGCCGCCCATCTTGAAGCCTGATGAGACTTTCCAGACTTTTCGTGAATGGCGGCGACGGTGGACTGATTATTCTACAATGGTGGATCTCCAGAGTTTGTCACAGCCTAAACAACTCATCCAGCTGCGCATGTGCCTGTCCTTGGAAATTCAGCGTGTCTTGGAACATACGTTGCAGGTACCCCCAACCTCTTCGCTGTCTGTAGAGGAGGTACTGGACGTTCTACAACGGCACATCAAAGGACAGCAGAATGAAGCTCTGCGCAGGAGGGAATTGTTTAGCTGCAGACAGTTGGAGGGTGAGTCTTTTGATGCCTTTTACGTGCGTCTTAAGAGAGCCTCGGAAGAGGTAGATATATGTCCAGGCCACCACCAGCAGTGCGAGGAGACCCAGTTGAAGCAGGTGATCCTGATGGGTGTTAAGGACGAGGAACTTGTCCAACGCCTCACCTCCCTCGACTCTTCCTCTTCTCTTAAGGATGTGTCGACGATATGTCGCTCCTATGAGGCTGCCAGGTGTGCCACCTCTGCCATCCGCGCTCCCCCTACAGCTGTACGCGCTGTGTCCCGGTACAAGAAGGACAAGAAGTCTGTTCCTACGCCTTCGCCCACCACGTCCACGCCCGGTTTATTTTGCAACAACTGTGGTAAGCAGCACGGAACACAGGTGTGTCCAGCTGCTCAGTCTACCTGCAACAGTTGTGACCGTAAGGGCCACTGGTCACTCACAGTACGGTGCCCAGCCAAACGCGTCCAGTGCAATGTGTGCGGTCGTCTGGGCCACTATGACAAGTGTTGCCCTTCCAACATACCCAAGGGACCGCGTCGGCGGAAGCTTCAGCCCCCCTCCACCAGAGAGGGCCGCCCACAGTCTTCCAATCAGAGGTACGACGACTCTTGACAACGCTCGAGCCACATTAGGAATGTGTGCTCCCCCCCCGCGTCCCAGGACCAAAGTCCCCCAGTACATCAGCGTCATCGTGACCTACGGCGGTGTGTCATCCCGTCTTCAGATGTTGCCCGACACCGGCGCTGGTGCTACAGTCATCGGTCCCCAGCATTTGCAATGCTTGGGGCTCTCTCCAAGTGATCTAGGACCGCCCCCCAAGGATCTCCGCTTTATGGCAGATGGTTCACAGATGACCCCGGCCCTGGGTTCACTCCAAGCACAAGTCACCTTTGGCAACAGGTCGTGTCAAGCCTGGATTGATGTGCATAACGGTGTCCAGACTCCTTTGCTGTCCTACAGACATTGTCAGGAGTTGGCCATCATCTCCCAGGACTTCCCCAAACCTATTCTTGAGGTAAAACACGCCAACAGGGTGCAAAAAGGGAGCAGCAACGACCCTGCTGCCGCCCTACCCCTGCCTCTTGCCAGTGACACCTCTCCTTCGGATGCTCGGAAGTACTTCCTGAAGGAATTCAGCGACGTTCTGGTGACCAAGTCCGCTCTGGAATCCAAGCCTCTCAAGAAGATGGCAGGCCCCCCCATGAGGATCCACCTGAGGGACGACGCGAAGCCATTCGCTATTTACACCCCTCGACTGGTTCCCCTGGCCTTCCGCGAGGCGGTCAAAAACGAGCTGGACTCCATGGTCGCCCAAGAAATTATTGTACCAACCGGCGATGACCCGTCTCCATGGTGTCACCCGATGGTTGTCGTCGCAAAACCTAAAGGTGGTGTTCGGATCACCACTGACCTTTCCAAGCTCAACAACCAGGTGTCTCGTCCTGCGCACCCTTCTCCCACGCCCTTTGCAGCTATACGCAGTGTGAACCCGAAGGCGCGTTTCTTCACGACGACGGACGCCCTGTGTGGATACTGGCAGATAGAGCTTGCCGAAGAAGACCGACCACTCACAACGTTCATCACCCCGCATGGACGTTACAGTTATTGCCGTGGCCCCATGGGATTCGCCGCTACAGGAGACGCTTTCTGTCTTCGAGGTGATATGGCTCTACAAGGTCTGGCAAACTGCGTGAAAGTGGTCGACGACATACTCGTGTACGACGAGGATTATATGGATCACCTCTGCCGTATCTACGAGGTACTCAACAGGTGCCGGAAGCACGGCATTACCCTAAATGCCGACAAGTTTGTTCTGGCCAGCTCTTCAGTTGACTTTTGTGGGTACACCCTCTCAGGGAATGGTATCGCAGCTGACCCGGAAAAGGTCCGCGCCATTACGGATTTTCCCACCCCTGCTAACCTGACCGACTTGAGGTCCTTCATAGGTCTCGTCAACCAGTTAGCAGAGTTTTCGTCGGACATCTCCGCAGCTGCTCAACCACTTCGCCCCCTGATGAGCCCCAAGAGGACATTCCTGTGGACCCCCGACCACGACAAGGCCTTCCAGCAAGTGAAACAGGCCCTGTCTCGTCCACCTGTCCTCGCCACGTTTGACCCAGCCTTGCCGACAGTTCTGCAGACAGATGCCTCACGCTTGTATGGCGTGGGATACGCCCTACTGCAGGATCATGGTGGAGGGCAGTTCCGGCTCGTCCAGTGTGGCTCGCGTTTCCTCTCTGACACTGAGACGCGCTACGCCACTATTGAGTTGGAGCTGTTGGCTGCGGTTTGGGCGATGTCCAAGTGCAGGTTTTACCTCATAGGCCTGCAATACTTTCACCTAGTGATCGACCATCGCCCGCTTGTCCCGATCCTCAACCACTACACGCTAGACGCCGTTGAGAACCCTCGCCTCCAGCGTCTGAAAGAGAAACTCTCGGCGTACATCTTCACTGCAGTGTGGCGTGCTGGTAAGGAGCTCTGCATCCCTGATGCCTTATCCCGCTCTCCTGTCAGCCGCCCTACTCCAGAAGACCATGTACTCGACGCCGACCTCGCTCTTTCCGTCAGGACTGTGGTCACTCTCCATGCCGTCCAATCCCTTCGTTCGGACCTGTCACCAGATGACGACAAGGCAATGGAGGACCTTCGAACAGCGGCCCGAGATGACCCTTCCTATGTCCGACTCGTCGAGTGTGTGAGGAATGGATTTCCTAGCAACCGCTACGATCTTCACAACACCCTGCTCCCGTATTGGAAACTCCGCGATGAACTCTACTGCGACGGAGACCTTGTTCTGTACGGAGCACGTGTAGTTGTCCCTGCTGCATCACGTCCCCACGCCTTGGCCCGCCTTCACGACAGTCACCGTGGAGCTGAGGCCACCAAACGACGTGCACGACAGACTGTGTTCTGGCCCGGCATCAACTCCGACATCTCCAATGTTGTCCGTGCGTGTGAGCCCTGCCAAGTATTACAACCCAGCCAGCAGCAGGAACCTTTCATGAGTGACGACAACCCCACCCGCCCCTTTGAGTCTGTGTCGGCCGACTTTTTCTGTGTGTCAGGAAAGTCCTTCCTCGTTATCGTCGACCGTCTCTCTGGTTGGCCGGTTGTCATCAAGTGCGGTAATGACACGACGTCTGCCGCCACCATCAGCAAGTTCCGCCACTACTTCCGTGACGTGGGCGTTCCTGTACGCCTGCGAACCGACGGAGGGCCTCAGTTTACAAGCCGGGACTTCGCTGCGTTCCTTGACCGATGGGGAGTCCGGCATGTGTTGTCATCGCCCCATTACCCGCAGTCCAACGGCCACGCTGAGGCTGCTGTCAAATCCCTGAAGCACCTCATCCTTAAGGTGGCCCCTTCTGGGAACATTGACTGCGAGGCCTTCGACAGGGGTCTTCTTGAACTCCGCAACACACCTAACTACACCGGACGCTCCCCTGCCCAGGTTTTGTATGGACGCCCCCTTCGTTCTTGTGTCCCTGCTCACCCTCAATCCTTCTCCAAGGAGTGGCAGGCCAAGACAGAGGATTGTGATCGCCGAGCCGCCGAACGTGTTCAGGACGTCGTCGCCCGCTACAATGACCACGCCCGTTCTCTCCCCAGGTTGAGTGTCGGCACCCAAGTCCGTGTTCAGGACCCGACCTCCCTACGTTGGGACAAAGTAGGCGTAGTCATGGGTCTCGGCAGGTCACGGGACTACCAGGTGCGGTTACCCAGTGGTCGTGTGTGGTGGAGGAACCGCCGTTTTCTCCGCCCCGTAACAATGCCTTCTGCTGGCCCCGCCACCAGTGTTGAGTCCCATACCCTTCCCAGTGATGAAGTCCCTCGACGCTCAGAACGGATCCAAAAGAAAAGGTCCGCTCAAGACTTTGCTATGAGCGTATAGGGGGGAGGGAGGTGTATGTATATTATGTATGCTGGATTATATATCATGTACGTATATTATGCATGTGCTCCATTTATGTATTATTTATTCAGCCTAGCTAGCAGCGTGTGGCAATGTTATTACCATATCCCACATGCTTAATTAATGTGCCTGGCGACGTATGGAAGCTGCTAATGTATCACTTGCCATACGTCGCCTATAGCAGTTGACAAGGAGCCTAGCCAAGGGAGACTGCTGCTTCCCTCTGTGTACATACTCTTATCCAGTAAACCGAACCTACAAAACTATACAGGTGTTTGTGTTCTCTCCTGTATATAGAACTTATTATTCAGAACCTAACAGGATCGAAAATCCTTATGTCAAAGAAGGCTCGCTGTCCCCGCGTCCAGAATCCTCAAGCACTGACGTCCACACGTTGGATGTGTTTGAAGTCCTGTGATGGAAATTCTCACCATCCAATGGAGGGAGGGGCGGTTCCACCATGACATCGTGGCAGATTTCCTTCAGTAAATTTACTGAGATCCCTTACTTCGTCATGCCTCATGCATACGAAGCCCCATTTCTTGCACACCATGGCGTGGTCGATGTCATAAGATGAGCCACACACGCATTGGGAAGGCAAACCTTCTACTGGCCTACCGTATCTTAGAGCAATGGCATCTGTGAATTCTTGTTTGTTGAGGATGAAGCCTTTTGCCCTTATCGGTAACATTGTTAGCCAGTTCGAGGCCCCCCACCCCCTGCGCTACAGCTACTTTTTTCAAGTTCTTTGGCAATTGCAGCAACAGTTGTTGCAGCTTTTCTCTTTGGGTGTGCTGCCGTTCTGTCGTAATGGCCAGTCGAATCTTGTTTAATTCGTTGGTATCCACCTGATTTGCTGCATTCTGAGCTACAATGTGCTCAGTGAGGGCTGCCGTGAGCTTGACAGATTTCTGATGTTCTGTGGGGGATAGCTCCACTGGATTAGTCAATCCCATTCCACCCAAGGACCACTACCACTCCAGTCACTCACACACCACTACCACTCCAGTCACTCATAAACCACTGTCACTCAAACACCACTACCACTCATACACCACTACCACTGTCACTCATACACCACTCCCACTCATACACCACTACCACTCCAGTCACTCATACACCACTACCCCTCCAGTCACTCATAAACCACTGTCACTCATACACCATTACCACTCATACACCACTACCACTCATATACCACTACCACTCATACACCACTACCACTCCAGTCACTCATACACCACTACCACTCATACACCACTGTCACTCATACACCACTGCCACTCATACACCACTACCACTCATACACCACTACCACTCATACACCACTACCACTCCAGTCACTAACACCACTGTCACTCATACACCACTTCTACCCCAGTTATCCATACACCACTGTCACTCACACTTGAGGTGAATGTACGAAATATTGATTTTCTCTCATCCCGCCCCTGGTTCAGACACACCTCTCCCATCCATCCAGCTTAACGGTACTTCCCTCTCTAATGTTACCCACTTTCGGTATCTCGGTTCCCACCTGTCCACCACAGTGGACATCGATGAAGAGCTTCAACATCGGATCAGATGTTCATCTCAAGCCTTTGGCAGACTCTCTACCACTGTCTTCAGCTGTAGGGAGCTGAAATTATCTACAAAGTTGCACGTATCTCGAGCAGTGGTCCTCCCACCCTGCTATATAACAGCGAGACATGGGTCACATACAGGAGGCACATTAAGGCACTTGAAAACAATCACAAACGTAGTCTACGTTCCATCCTGCGAGTTCTCTGGGAAGACAAGAGAACAAACGCCAGCATTCTCGCTGACACCAACTGTAGGAGCATCGAGGCTAAAGTTATCCATGAACCACAACGTTGGACCTGCCATGTTACCCGCATGGACGAAAGTAGACTGCCAAAGCAGCTACTTTACAGTCACCTAACGAATAGTAAACGTAACGCTCGCAGGCAACTGAAAATGTTTAAGGATCTTAAATACAAACCTGAAAAGTGCCAAATCGACCCCTCACATGGGAGACGATTACTCCACACCGTAACGCTTGGACGAGCACCACACGAGAAGGTGTCAATATCGAGGCAGACAAGTGCCAGCACCGGAAAGACGAAACCGCCGCCCCTCCCGCACTAGATGCGGGCGAACGACCCTGCCTGTCCCGTATCGGCCTCTTTAGTCACCTCAGAACTCACCAACGAAGGTGACATCCTTAATAACTCATATCATTGTATCATAGCTGGATGATCGTCATACTCGATTCAGAGTGACAGCAAAGTAGTAGTAGTAGGGACATAATTCGGTTGGACGGTGAGAATTTCCAACATAGGACTTCAAACACTTCCAACGAAGCCCATGTTGACGTCAGTACTCGAGGATTCTGGACGCGGGGACAGCGAGCAGTCTTCGACAACAGGATTTTTTTATCCCATGGCTGCATGTCACCGTAACTTAACTCTCGATGCTGCACACAGGAGGAACGAGAACGACAAGATAAGGGCATACGGGGAGAGAATTCAGAACGTTGATCAAGGCAGACTTGCGGAGGTGATATCCGAACAGAAGCAGCAGCCCAGAAGTTATGTTACAGCCTGGATGAGATATCGAGATGTCGACTGTCCTTCTCTCTCCTTCGGTCGGCTTTGATCTGCGTCAGGGGAACGAGAGCATCGGCCCCAAAGCCGACAACAGTTGCAGATATTGACTACGAGGCTACAGTCACTGAATGCCGCATAGATCTGTGGCTCAACTAACTCAACACAGCTAGGATAGCTACTTATGTATTAGGATATTTAATATTAAGGTAATAAAATGGTGGCGAAAGTATGGCTATTGGGGGAGGCTGGAGGCCATTGTATATATATATATATATATATATATATATATATATATATATATATATATATATATATATATATATATATATACACAGTATATAAAAAAGTATTAGTAGTAGTATTAGTAGTAGTGTGTGTGTGTGTGTGTGTGTGTGTGTTTGTTTTACGATACCAGTCGAAGGTCACTCTCCGGTGTAGGTGTTTTCGGGCTTTCAATATGTGTACATTAAGTTCCGGATTACGACGGCAAATTCCGAATTATGTCCCTAAAAGCTGTTTGAATGAGATAGTTCGTAGCGTTAAGGTTCAAAAGACCAGCTCGAGACTTTGATCTATTATACGTTATTACAGCCTCCTTGTTGAACCCTCCAGTTTGGTGACTTAACGTAATCTTCACAGGTCACACAGTCTTCACAGGTCACACAGTCTTTATAGGTCACACAATTTTTACAGGTCTCACAGTCTTCACAGGTCACACAGTCTTTACAGGTCACACAATTTTTACAGGTCACACAGTCTTCACAGGTCACACAGTCTTTATAGGTCACACAATTTTGACAGGTCACACAGTCTTCACAGGTCACACAGTCTTTATAGGTCACACAATTTTTACAGGTCACACAGTCTTCACAGGTCACACAGTCTTTATAGGTCACACAATTTTTACAGGTCACACAGTCTTCACAGGTCACACAGTCTTTACAGGACATAAGAACAGAAGAATAGAGGAAACTGCAGCGGGCCTATTGGCCCATACTGGGCAGTCCCATTTACACCCAAACCCTATTGCTCATATATCCATTCAACCTATGTTTGAAGCTATCCAGCGTATACGAATTAATGCTCACAGGTCACACAGTCTTAACAGGGCACACAGTCTTTACAGGTCACACAGTCTTTACAGGTCACACAGTCTTTACAGGTCACACAATTTTTACAGGTCACACAGTCTTCACAGGTCACATAGCCTTCACAGGTCACACAGCCTTCACAGGTCACAGGTCACGAGGTCGTTCAAGAGGTATTTTCATTAAACTTTCATGGCATTCCGGGTCTCATGACGGTGGCCTTTGGACGGATTGCATTAATTCTCATGGAGTACCATCAAGGGGAGGGAGGGTCTTTTACTTACACACACACACACACACACACACACAGTCACGGCCTCCCATCATTTATCACTGGACGAAAATCAATCGTTGCCGCAGGTTTTAATTAAGTTCAGGTGGAGGCCAGAGAAAAGGTCACCTGGCTACATCACTTTATTATTTCCGAGGGGAAATATATCTACCATATCTCTATTATCTACGAGGGGAACTATATCTATCAAGTCTCTTATCTCCGAGGGGAACTATATCTATCATGTCTCCATTATCTACGAGGGGAAATATATCTATCATGTGTACTATCTCCGAGGGGAAATATATCTATCATGTCTCCATTATCTACGAGGGGAAATATATCTACCATGTCTCTATTATCTCCGAGGGGAAATAAATGTTATAATATATCTATCCTATTTATGTATCATCTCTGAGAGGGGAAAGTATCTATCACGTTAATGTATCATCCCCGAGAGGAAATAAGCTCCTCGATACAGTGTGTGTGTGTGAGGGGCCTTCATGAGTGAGTGGATGACGGGTGATTATGTTGATGATTTATGACACACACACACACACACACACACACACACACACACACACACACCGCAGTAGACTCGTGAGAAACATGGAAAGGTGTCATCATGTAATTAAGGCTCAAACTCACCTGGATCTTCATTAAAGGTAACCATAAGAAAAGCGTTAGACTCATTAACCCTTAATTAATTACCTTTACTCGGTGTCTATTACGTACAGTCGATATTCTTTCTCAGGGGTAACAATTTATCGGATCACCTGAGCAACATTAACCACCCCCTACCCCTTACCCGTCTTCCCCACCTTATTTCACTTGATTATTAAGCACCTTAACGCTATCGCTAACCAAACCTAACTTAACGCTAACCTAAATTAATGCTAACCTTACCTAACTTAGCGCTAACCTAATCTAAATTAATGCTAACCTAACCTAACCTAACCTAACCAAACCTAATTGAAAGCTAACCTCCCAGCCCCTACGGTACTAAATTATCAGGTGAAATAATCTGGGAGTGGGAACTACTTTTCAGGTGTCTCCCGTCAGGTGATTATTACGTGTCTCTGCGGTTATGGACGTCCTGTGAGTCATTAAACTTGTACGAGGAATTAAAAGTAGTGGAGGTAATGTGTGCTTCATGGCCGCCGCGGACCAACGCAAGACTTACGTTGATAGATTATGTAATTTGCAGAGGTGACCCCCAGCTTGTATTCCTCCCCTGGGCTGTGTGTGAGAGAGAAGGGGGTGATAAATGAATGGCAAGGGAGGGAAACAGAAGAAGCAAGGAGATCAAAGAGAGATAGAGACAGGTAGATAAGTAGAGAGAGGGGAGGGAGGGAAGGGGAGACACACAGAAAGATGGAAATACAGTAGATAGACAGAGAGAGTCAAACAGACAGAGAGAGAGAGAGAGAGAGAGAGAGAGAGAGAGAGAGAGAGAGAGACGCCAACAAATTATTCAACGCTGGGACCTGGCTGTCCTCCGCTTCGACCAGAAATAATATCACCCACTGGAGAATGTTAAGCGGCTTCCAGCGCTTCCCAATACACCGCCAATGAAGGTGCTCTACCGGGGGTCCGGACAAAAACCCCCATAGGACAAAAACCCCGTGGACAAAACCCCCTTGGACAAAACCCCCTCAAATAAAGTGCATAGTAGGACAAAAAAAAAAACCTAGGGCAAATAATAATAATAATAATGTTTTAAATCATAATTTTTATTCTTTTTATTATTTATAGTTCATGAACACTTCTCTGACATTATAAGTATTATACAGTAGCACACATTAACACTTGCATTATAAATTTATAGCTCATTGTTATGGAAAGTCCATCAGGCAACCACTGATGGGAAGGACCGCACCAACAACCTATGAGAGAGTTGGAATTTTTGCTTTCCATGAGCTTGTGGGACATGACCACCCAACCATCTGGAAGGCCACTGAAATTATTAGAAAGGACCAGGATCTTGTATCAACAGCCCTAATTAAGGATTCTCGTGGTGAGCCTCCAGGAGTAGAGTCAAACGTCCCACAAAGGAGCATCATCAGCGTGTGATGAACCTACATCTGGACTATGTGAATGAGAGGAAGACCTTGGAGGAATTTCTGAATGGCGTAGGTCACAGCCTCAGGTGGAAGTAAATTGAACTTTAAATTAACTTTATCACTTAATGAGATGTTCAATATTGTTCTTTATTTATTTGATTTTTTCCTAGATGCGATATGATGTTACTTTTATAATGTTCATTTTATGAATGTGTAAATAATTTTGTGCTCCTGTAAAACAATGAGCTATAAATTTATAATACAAGTGTTAATGTGTGCTACTGTATAATACTTTTAAAGCCTTCCTTATTGTGGTCTTATGATATAATAAATGTAATATTTTACATGTCAGAGAAGTGTTCATAAACTATAAACCATAAAAAATAATAAAAGTTATGTTTTAAAAATTTATTGATATTATTATTTGGTCCTAAGGGTTTTGCTGACTTATTGTATCTTGAACTTTGTAATTACTGGGGGTGCTTGAGGACATTCTTGCTGTTTATTCCAAATTTGCTCGCCCACACTGATTAGTCTTCAATTAGAATATGACGTCCAATGTATGTGAACCACTGACCTATATATACTGCTAAAGAATATGATGTAATTCTTTGTGTATGAACCTCTGTCCTGCGTGGCAGTGAGAAGTGATACCACCCTCAGTGTCAAGACCTGACTGAATTACTCAGAATAGGCAAACTGTACTACAAGCTTTGTCAATAAATTTGTTAAACTAAACTAGGGGGTAGGGGGGTATTGTCCCGCGGTGGTTTTGTTCTACACTCGCTCTACCGCCACCACCAAGTGACCAACACAGGCATCTCTTGTTTTCCTTTTTTTTTTTTTAACCACAACAACCCTCAACATCCACGTCCACCACGACCATACAGTACTAGGACCACCACAGACCAGAGTTTATGATTGGCTCTGGTAGAAAGATGGAGGAGGGAGGGAGGGAGAGGGAGAGGCGGGAGGGAGGGAGGGAGGGAGGGAGGAAGGCGGGAGGGGGGGAGGGAGGTGGGGAGCATTTGTTGACGTGTGTTGTTGTGATGATGAATTGTGACAAATTTGGCGAAAATAAATAATACAATGTAAATATATAGTACAAACTGTATAAACAAATGACAATAATTATTTATATCGATACAATTAGAAATATCTAGCAATTACTATCGCTAATAAATGTCCACAATTTATTTTGTTATGAATATCGAAAACTGGCATTAACAATCGTCAGTCTTATTCTGTGATTCCAACCCAACAACACCCTCCCACCCCCCAGCCTATGTTTACAATCAATCAGCAATGTTTTTACCAGCATATTAACTCTTATCAACCTCATCACCATCATCAACATCATCACCATCATAATACCATCTTCACCATCATCATTAAGTTCATATCATCCTCACCATCTTATCATCACAGACAACGAAACACAAGCTAGAGGGAGGAACACCTCAGCGTGTATCGATCTCCCAGGTCACTGTTCTATGAGACCTGGTGTATGAAGCCTGCACTGTCATCGTCTCAGGTTCCTTTGTCTGTGTCTTAACCACCTGCACCACCACCACCACCCCAGGTCCCAGGTTACAGGTAACTAGCGCTGGTACTCTGGTCATTACATCAGGTCCCATGTCACTAAGCGCGCTGGTACTCTCTAATCACAACATCAGGTCCCAGGTGTCATTCAGAGCTGGTATTCTCAGATCCCAGGTGTCATTCAGAGCTGGTATTCTCAGATCCCAGGTGTCATTCAGAGCTGGTATTCTCAGATCCCAGGTGTCATTCAGAGCTGGTATTCTCAGGTCCCAGGCGTCATTCAGAGCTGGTATTCTCAGGTCCCAGGTGTCATTAAGCGCTGGTACTCTCTGGTCACTAAGATGAGAAAAATCCTACCTTGAGGAGGGGGGTGGACTCTCTCACTTCATCTTCAGCACTTACCTTACCCCCAATCACTCCTTCACCTCCTCCCTCAGGTGTACAGTAATTTGGGTAAGGAGGTGTGTAAAGGAGGGAAAGTATGTGAAGGTATAAGGTAAGGTCTCCGCCTCCAGCACACAGCGAGGATTACTGTATGTTCCCAACACTTTACTAATGTCTTGGAGTATTAAGGTAAATGTAATTAAGAAACCACACACCTAGAAGACCTATTACACTACATAACACCTTACTCTAACACTATTACTACACATAACACCTTACTCTAACACTATTACTACACATAACACTTTACTCTAACACTATTACTACACATAACACTTTACTCTAACACTATTACTACACATAACACTTTACTCTAACACTATTACTACACATAACACTTTACTCTAACACTATTACTACACCTAACACTTACTCTAACACTATTACTACACATAACACTTTACTCTAACACTATTACTACACATAACACCTTACTCTAACACTATTACTACACATAACACCTTACTCTAACACTATTACTACACATAACACCTTACTCTAACACTATTAATACACATAACACTTTACTCTAACACTATTACTACACATAACACCTTACTCTAACACTATTACTACACATAACACCTTACTCTAACACTATTAATACACCTAACACCTTACTCTAACACTATTACTACACATAACACCTTACTCTAACACTATTACTACACATAACACTTTACTCTAACACTATTACTACACATAACACTTTACTCTAACACTATTACTACACATAACACTTTACTCTAACACTATCACTACACATAACACTTTACTCTAACACTATTACTACACATAACACTTTACTCTAACACTATTACTACACATAACACCTTACTCTAACACTATTAATACACCTAACACCTTACTCTAGCACTATTAATACACCTAACACCTTACTCTAGCACTATTAATACACCTAACACTTTACTCTAACACTATTAATACACCTAACACCTTACTCTAGCACTATTAATACACCTAACACCTTACTCTAACACTATTACTACACATAACACCTTACTCTAACACTATTACTACACCTAACACTTACTCTAACACTATTACTACACATAACACCTTACTCTAACACTATTACTACACCTAACACTTACTCTAACACTATTACTACACATAACACCTTACTCTAACACTATTACTACACATAACACTTTACTCTAACACTATTAATACACCTAACACCTTACTCTAACACTATTACTTACTCGAACACTTCACTACATCCGCTAAACTACTTCATAAACACACATTCAGGTCGTAGAAAGCTTGCGTAAACTGGACCATTTTTATTATCATATTACTTAGTCCACGTGTTGATACAGTGAACCCTCCGTTTAACCTACTATATGGAGAGGAGAGTCCGTTACATCGAAGGTCCGTGAGATGTGAAACTCCCCTATCTAACGGATTATATGGAGAAAGACGTACGTTTTATGGAGGTTTGGTGTGGTGGGGAGGTGGTGTGGGGGGTAATATGCTGGAGGTATATCTTTCGGTTAGGTTAAGGTGGTTAATCTTCAAGTGAAATAATTTAGGGGGGGATGTGTATCTTCAGGTGATCCAATTTTAGTTATAACCACGACCTTGTGTAACCATTAACAGGAGACCAAAAACTACACACAAACACCACACATAAGATTGGAACCCACACACCAAAACTCAAGACCAAATCCTAACTTATGGGTTCACAGGACGGTGCCCATATCTCCCCGGGACAAAGAGTCAGGAACAAGAGGATGAAAAGGTAAGTCTTGAAATTAATTATAGAAGTAACGAGATTAGATCGATATTGTAATTAAGACCTTAAGAAGAGAAAGAGAGAGAGTTACAATGGTTCACTGATAAGGGGAGAGTTATGATGACATGAGTATACAGTATTAGGCAAAAAAAAAGAAAGAAATAGTGTAGTTATCCCCTTAGATTATTTTTTTTACCTCAAATCTGAAGATTAGACATCCGGTTTATTTCACTTGACGATGAAACACCCTAACGCTTACGCTAACCATCTGATGGAATTGCCTGGGGCCTAAAGTACTCGGATTTATTATTATTATTATTATTATTATTATTATTATTATTTCAGGCAATGATATATAAACGGCGACCATACTAAATTTAGCCCTGATTGTTCCTAATAACATGTTGTTGAGGTGATGTTTACAGAAAGAAAACGGAGTGTGGTGGAAGTGAAAACAGAAAACGTGAGAGAATTGGGGAGACTGATGCACCTCACCAGGGAGTTTGTTAATTAATTTTTGTCTCTACTCCAACCACAGGTAATGATGGAAGACTATTATTATCACCTATAACCACTGTTGATGTTGGCGCTTATATTGTTGTTGTTGGTGGTGGTGATGTTGTTATTGTTATTCTTGCTACTGCCGTTTTACATTATGATTCCTAAGTTATAACCATGACCAGAAATATGACCCTGTAAATGTTCTGTACCTTGACCCTAATGAGTGGAAGGTCATTATATTTTTTACTTCTTGGGTCAAGTGGGAAAAAATAGGTCAAGAGTCGCTGTTAATATGGCCAGTCAAGTGATCCTTCGGGAATTTCGCTGCTATTTCATGTTATGCCCCACACACACACACACACACACACACACACACACACACACACACAAACACAAACACACACACACACACACACACAGTATACACCAGCCGACCGTACCTAAACCTGTTACTAAAATATCCACGTTACCGGCACTGGGAGGTTACTAGCACTGGGAGGTTACTGGCACTGGGAGGTTACCGGCACTGGGAGGTTACTGACACTGGGAGGTTACTGACACTGGGAGGTTACTGACACTTGGAGGATACTGACACTGAAAGGTTACTGACACTGGGAGGTTACTGACACTGGGAGGTTACTGACACTGGAAGGTTACTGAGTCTGGGAGGTTACTGACACTGGAAGGTTACTGGCACAGGGAGGTTACTGACACTTGGAGGTTACTGACACTAAAAGGTTACTGACACTGGGAGGTTACTGACACTTGGAGGTTACTGACACTGAAAGGTAACAGACAATGGGAGGTTACTGACACTGAAAGGTTACCGACACTTGGAGGTTACTGACACTTGGAGGTTGCTGACACTGAAAGGTTACTGAGAATGGGAGGTTACTGACACTGGAAGGTTACTGACACTGGGAGGTTACTGACACTTGGAGGTTACTGACACTTGGAGGTTACTGACACTGGAAGGTTACTGACACTGGGAGGTTACTGACACTTGGAGGTTACTGACACTGAAAGGTTGCTGACACTGAAAGGTTACTGACACTGGGAGGTTACTAACACTGGAAGGTTACTGGCACAGGAAGATTACTGACACTTGGAGGTTACTGACACTTGCAGGTTATTGACACTGAAAGGTTACTGACACTGAAAGGTTACTGACACTGGAAAGTTACTGGCACAGGAAGATTACTGACACAGGGAGGTTACTGACACTTGGAGGTTACTGACACTGGAAGGTTACTGACACTGGGAGGCTACTGACACTTGGAGGTTATTGACACTGGGAGGTTACTGGTACTGGGAGGTTACTGACAGTTGGAGGTTACGGACACTGGGAGGTTACTGACACTTGGAGGTTATTGACACTGGGAGGTTACTGGTACTGGGAGGTTACTGACAGTTGGAGGTTACGGACACTGGGAGGTTACTGGCACTGGGAGGTCACTGACACTGGGAGGTTACTGACAGTTGGAGGTTACGGACACTGGGAGGTTACTGACACTGGGAGGTCACTGACACTGGGAGGTTACTGACAGTTGGAGGTTACGGACACTGAGAGGTTACTGACAGTTGGAGGTTACGGACACTGGGAGGTTACTGGCACTGGGAGGTTACTGACAGTTGGAGGTTACGGACAATGGGAGGTTACTGACACTGGGAGGTTACTGACAGTTGGAGGTTACGGACACGAAGAGGTTACTGGCACTGGGTGGTTACAGGTTACGGACACTGGGAGGTTACTGACACTGGGAGGTCACTGACACTGGGAGGTTACTGACAGTTGGAGGTTGCGGACACTGGGAGGTTACTGGCACTGGGAGGTCACTGACACTGGGAGGTTACTGACAGTTGGAGGTTACGGACACAGGAAGGTTCATGGCACTGGGAGGTTACTGACACTGGGAGGTTACTGGCACTGGGAGGTTACTGGCACTGGGAGGTTACGGACACTGGAAGGTTACTGAGTCTGGGAGGTTACTGACACTGGAAGGTTACTGGCACAGGGAGGTTACTGACACTTGGAGGTTACTGACACTAAAAGGTTACTGACACTGGGAGGTTACTGACACTTGGAGGTTACTGACACTGAAAGGTAACTGACAATGGGAGGTTACTGACACTGAAAGGTTACCGACACTTGGAGGTTACTGACACTTGGAGGTTGCTGACACTGAAAGGTTACTGAGAATGGGAGGTTACTGACACTGGAAGGTTACTGACACTGGGAGGTTACTGACACTTGGAGGTTACTGACACTTGGAGGTTACTGACACTGGAAGGTTACTGACACTGGGAGGTTACTGACACTTGGAGGTTACTGACACTGAAAGGTTGCTGACACTGAAAGGTTACTGACACTGGGAGGTTACTAACACTGGAAGGTTACTGGCACAGGAAGATTACTGACACTTGGAGGTTACTGACACTTGCAGGTTATTGACACTGAAAGGTTACTGACACTGAAAGGTTACTGACACTGGAAAGTTACTGGCACAGGAAGATTACTGACACAGGGAGGTTACTGACACTTGGAGGTTACTGACACTGGAAGGTTACTGACACTGGGAGGCTACTGACACTTGGAGGTTATTGACACTGGGAGGTTACTGGTACTGGGAGGTTACTGACAGTTGGAGGTTACGGACACTGGGAGGTTACTGACACTTGTAGGTTATTGACACTGGGAGGTTACTGGTACTGGGAGGTTACTGACAGTTGGAGGTTACGGACACTGGGAGGTTACTGGCACTGGGAGGTCACTGACACTGGGAGGTTACTGACAGTTGGAGGTTACGGACACTGGGAGGTTACTGACACTGGGAGGTCACTGACACTGGGAGGTTACTGACAGTTGGAGGTTACGGACACTGAGAGGTTACTGACAGTTGGAGGTTACGGACACTGGGAGGTTACTGGCACTGGGAGGTTACTGACAGTTGGAGGTTACGGACAATGGGAGGTTACTGACACTGGGAGGTTACTGACAGTTGGAGGTTACGGACACGAAGAGGTTACTGGCACTGGGTGGTTACTGACAGTTGGAGGTTACGGACACTGGGAGGTTACTGACACTGGGAGGTCACTGACACTGGGAGGTTACTGACAGTTGGAGGTTGCGGACACTGGGAGGTTACTGGCACTGGGAGGTCACTGACACTGGGAGGTTACTGACAGTTGGAGGTTACGGACACAGGAAGGTTCATGGCACTGGGAGGTTACTGACACTGGGAGGTTACTGGCACTGGGAGGTTACTGGCACTGGGAGGTTACGGACAGTTGGAGGTTACTGACACTGGGAGGTTACTGACAGTTGGAGGTTACGGATACTGGGAGGTTACTGGCACTGGGAGGTTTCGGACATTGGTAGGTTACTGACAGTTGAAGGTTACTGACACTGGTAGGTTACTGACAGTTGGAGGTTACGGACACTGGGAGGTTACTGACACTGGGAGGTTACTGACACTGGGAGGTTACTGGCACTGGGAGGTTACGGACAGTTGGAGGTTACTGACACTGGGAGGTTACTGACACTGGGAGGTTACTGACACTGGGATGTTACGGACACTGGTAGGTTACTGACAGTTGGAGGTTACGGACACTGGGAGGCTACTGGCACTGGGAGGTTACTGACACTGGGAGGTTACTGGCACTGGGAGGTTACTGACAGTTGGAGGTTACGGACACTGGGAGGTTACTGTCACTGGGAGGTTACTGACAGTTGTAGGTTAGGGACACTGGGAGGTTACTGGCACTGGGGTTCCAGATTTGTCCCCATGCAGGGTTTATTTCTGGCCATCTTAGACTTAGATGATAAAGGGGCGGAGAGTGCCAGAGATGGCTGTACTTCACTCCTGGCACTCATACAATCAACATTTATTATCACATTCACAATATCATTAACACACACATTCACACCACCTGACGCACCACACCACACATCTGACGCACCACACCACACACCTGATGCACTACACCACACACCTGACGCACCACACCACACACCTGATGCACTACACCACACACCTGACGCACCACACAGTACATCTGACCCACCACACACACACACACACACACACACACACACACACACACACACACACACACACACACACACACACACCACATTTGACACACCACCCCCCTCCCGCATCTCAGGGTACCGAAGAAGGACTCCTCTCAGTCTCACCTGCCGAAGCTGAAAGTCTCCAGTTATAATAGGCGCCCAACAGTCCTATACTGGGAACCAAGACCCGATGCTAAAATTAGAACTCACGTATGAATACTTGATGAGCCAGAGGGGAAGAGGTGGTGAGAGGTGAGAAGAGGAAGGGTGAGGAGAGGGGAGTAGGGGCTAGGGGGAGGAGGGGAAGAGGGGTAAAGAGGGGAGAGTTTAGGAGGTGAGGAGGTGAAGTGAGAGGTAAAGAGAACATCCCAACTTCGTCACCAGGTTGTTGAGGTCAATAGTTCACCAGCACCGGGACATCATCACCACCACTTTAATGAACCTTGACGACGATTCCTGCTGGGGAAATGATGTGTGTGAGAGGAATGGCATCTCGTGATGACTGAGAAATATATATAAGTGTAAATTGTGAGTGAGATGTGAAGGAGAAATCAAACAGTTACGATGAAATAAGGAAGAACGGAAGGAAGGAAGGAAGGAAGACGAGAGGGAAGGTAAACGCAATAATATACAGTAGATGGATGAGGGAAAACTTTATAATGGTGTTGCTAGTTTGGTACACCGAGATGTTAAGTAAACAATCCACACCAATAAGATAACAGCTAAATATAGAACCTCCTAACTACGTAATTCTACCCTCCTAATTGTCCATAAGATCAATAAACAACTCTACTCACACCATCAATATTACAGAGGACACCTAACACACGAGAGAAGGCGCTGACAGTCCATCTCGCCTCTTCCTCGTGCGTCATCAAGCCAGGACGAGGGAGGGATCACCACACCTCAGGTAATAAACGCCTGCAAGATGACGGTAAAATTTGACAGTTCCGTCTTCCTCTCTACCTCCGCGCGCCCCTCACACACACACACACGCACACACATTGACACATATACACTGACACGCACACAGACAGACAGAAAGACAGATAGACACATACACAGACACAGACACAGACACACATCAGATGAGCAGTTCTCCTTTGGCCGCCTCGAAGACATGAATACATTATATATTTCACAGAGAAGATACCGAGTGATCCCTGAATAAATAAAAGGAGAGAGAGAGAGAGAGAGAGAGAGAGAGAGAGAGAGAGAGAGAGAGAGAGAGAGAGAGAGAGAGAGAGAGAGAGAGAGAGCAAAATATCCTACGTCTTTATAAAACAAACTCCCATTTATTTTGGTAAACAGAGTCAATACAACATGGAGTTTATTTATTCATACAGACACATACCATCGAGTGATCTACCTGGAGTGAACGTCCAACATATCCCTGGCTCACACACACACACACACACACACACACACACACACACACACACACACACACCATCGAGTGATCTACCTGGAGTGAACGTCCAACATATCCCTGGCTCACACACACACACACACACAACGTAAACACCTAGAAAAAGTGCAAAAGAGGGCATGCAAGATTATTCTCTCCCCTTCCTACTCCACATATCAAGAAGCGCTCAACACACTGACCCTTTCGACTCTCACTGACCATCACCACGACCTCATCTGCAAATTTGGTAAGAAGCTTCTACACCATCCTCCACACCGGCTCCTACTACCACCTGAGATCCCTAGCCCGAGAATTGCTGTTCGACACCACAACCGCATCCAGCCCATACGTGCACGAACTGATCGCTATAAGAACAGCCCAGTCCCAACCATTGTAAAAATTATCAATAACTTGTAATAAACCAGTGTATTCACTCCCAATAAACACTACTCCTTGCACTGTCACTATGTTGAAATGAACTGTAGTTGAGCTTTTCCCCATCTAGTTATTATATGTCTTATTTGTGTCACTTATGTTACTTGTATATTATTTGTAAATCAAGAGACCCATTCCCCCATTATGTAACTGTATATTTTCAGCCTTCCGGCTGCCATGCTCTTTCAATAAACCGTTAATTATTATTATTATTATTATTATTATTATTATTATTATTACACACACACACACACACACACACACACACACACACACACACACACCACTTTCAGAAACAGTGTCATGTCCACTTTGAAACTTTGATAAGACCCTTTTAAAGTATTAGCAGGCGTTGATAGTTTAATGAAATATTGTATATTGTTTATGTGGGTAAGGGTGGAACAGTGTGTGGTGAGGCTAGGAGCAGCGTGTGGTGTATGGGTGGTGAGGCTAGGAGCAGCGTGTGGTGTATGGGTGGTGAGGCTAGGAGCAGCGTGTGGTGTATGGGTGGTGAGGCTTGGAGCAGCGTGTGGTGTATGGGTGGTGAGGCTAGGAGCAGCGTGTGGTGTATGGGTGGTGAGGCTAGGAGCAGCGTGTGGTGTATGGGTGGTGAGGTTAGGAGCAGTGTGTGTGGTGTATGGGTGGTGAGGCTAGTTGCAGTGTGTGTGGTGTATGGGTGGTGAGGCTAGGAGCAGCGTGGGGTGTATGGGTGGTGAGGCTAGGAGCAGCGTGTGGTGTATGGGTGGTGAGGCTAGGAGCAGTGTGTGTGGTGTATGGGTGGTGAGGCTAGGAGCAGTGTGTGTGGTGTATGGGTGGTGAGGCTAGGAGCAGCGTGTGGTGTATGGGTGGTGAGGCTAGGAGCAGCGTGTGGTGTATGGGTGGTGAGGCTTGGAGCAGCGTGTGGTGTATGGGTGGTGAGGTTAGGAGCAGCGTGTGGTGTATGGGTGGTGAGGTTAGGAGCAGCGTGTGTGGTGTATGGGTGGTGAGGCTAGGAGCAGCATGTGGTGTATGGGTGGTGAGGCTAGGAGCAGTGTGTGTGGTATATGGGTGGTGAGGCTAGGAGCAGCATGTGGTGTATGGGTGGTGAGGTTAGGAGCAGTGTGTGTGGTGTATGGGTGGTGAGGCTAGGAGCAGCATGTGGTGCATGGGTGGTGAGGTTAGTTGCAGTGTGTGTGGTGTATGGGTGGTGAGGTTAGTTGCAGTGTGTGTGGTGTATGGGTGGTGAGGTTAGGAGCAGTGTGTGTGGTGTATGGGTGGTGAGGTTAGGAGCAGTGTGTGGTGTATGGGTGGTGAGGTTAGTTGCAGTGTGTGTGGTGTATGGGTGGTGAGGCTAGGAGCAGTGTGTGTTGTGTATGGGTGGTGAGGTTAGTTGCAGTGTGTGTGGTGTATGGGTGGTGAGGTTAGTTGCAGTGTGTGTGGTGTATGGGTGGTGAGGTTAGGAGCAGTGTGTGTGGTGTATGGGTGGTGAGGTTAGGAGCAGTGTGTGGTGTATGGGTGGTGAGGTTTGTTGCAGTGTGTGTGGTATATGGGTGGTGAGGTTTGTTGCAGTGTGTGTGGTGTATGGGTGGTGAGGCTAGGAGCAGCATGTGGTGTATGGGTGGTGAGGTTAGGAGCAGTGTGTGTGGTATATGGGTGGTGAGGCTAGGAGCAGTGTGTGTGGTGTATGGGTGGTGAGGTTAGTTGCAGTGTGTGTGGTGTATGGGTGGTGAGGCTAGGAGCAGTGTGTGTGGTGTATGGGTGGTGAGGTTAGGAGCAGTGTGTGTGGTATATGGGTGGTGAGGCTAGGAGCAGTGTGTGTGGTGTATGGGTGGTGAGGTTAGTTGCAGTGTGTGTGGTGTATGGGTGGTGAGGCTAGGAGCAGTGTGTGTGGTGTATGGGTGGTGAGGTTAGTTGCAGTGTGTGTGGTGTATGGGTGGTGAGGTTAGTTGCAGTGTGTGTGGTGTATGGGTGGTGAGGTTAGGAGCAGTGTGTGTGGTGTATGGGTGGTGAGGTTAGGAGCAGTGTGTGGTGTATGGGTGGTGATGTTAGTTGCAGTGTGTGTGGTGTATGGGTGGTGAGGCTAGGAGCAGTGTGTGTGGTGTATGGGTGGTGAGGTTAGTTGCAGTGTGTGTGGTGTATGGGTGGTGAGGTTAGGAGCAGTGTGTGTGGTGTATGGGTGGTGAGGTTAGGAGCAGCGTGTGGTGCATGGGTGGTGAGGTTTGGAGCAGCGTGTGGTGTATGGGTGGTGAGGTTTGTTGCAGTGCGTGTGGTGTATGGGTGGTGAGGTTAGGAGCAGCGTGTTGTGTATGGGTGGTGAGGCTAGGAGCAGCGTGTAGTGTATGGGTGGTGAGGCTAGGAGCAGCGTGTGGTGTATGGGTGGTGATGTTAGTTGCAGTGTGTGTGGTGTATGGGTGGTGAGGCTAGGAGCAGTGTGTGTGGTGTATGGGTGGTGAGGTTAGTTGCAGTGTGTGTGGTGTATGGGTGGTGAGGTTAGGAGCAGTGTGTGTGGTGTATGGGTGGTGAGGTTAGGAGCAGCGTGTGGTGCATGGGTGGTGAGGTTTGGAGCAGCGTGTGGTGTATGGGTGGTGAGGTTTGTTGCAGTGCGTGTGGTGTATGGGTGGTGAGGTTAGGAGCAGCGTGTTGTGTATGGGTGGTGAGGCTAGGAGCAGCGTGTAGTGTATGGGTGGTGAGGCTAGGAGCAGCGTGTGGTGTATGGGTGGTGAGGCTAGGAGCAGTGTGTGGTGTATGGGTGGTGAGGCTAGGAGCAGTGTGTGGTGTATGGGTGATGAGGTTAGGAGCAGCGCGTGTGGTGTATGGGTGGTGAGGTTAGGAGCAGTGTGTGTGGTGTATGGGTGGTGAGGCTAGGAGCAGCGTGTGGTGTATGGGTGGTGAGGTTAGGAGCAGTGTGTGGTGTATGGGTGGTGAGGATAGGAGCAGTGTGTGTGGCCAGCTCTCCACCAGCTCAGCACCGCTCCTATTTACAGCTGACAGTCGCTATAGCTTACCTCGTGTGCGTTACACCGGGTAATTAGATTAGGCCAGAGAACATAAATTGTTCTTTTCCTATTACACAGCCTAAAGGAAATAGGGCGAAATAGATCTATCTGAAAGAATCTTAAGATCACGGGAAGAATAGACATCCCAAATAATTTCAACCTAATGATGAAACACCCTATCCTACCCTAATTTAACTTTTTCCAACCTAACCTAACCTAACCCTTCCAGGTATCGTTAGGGTATTTAATTATCAGCCTGGGCGGATCCGGAGGTGGGGGGTAATACCTGAGGTCCGGACCACCACCTCTTTTTTGGAAAATTACCAATACTTTTTCTTTAATGCAGTTTTGTACTCAGGTGTTTTTGTGTAGTAAAATTTATTACTACTGACCTCAGAACGTCTCTTAATATTAAGTGCACATAGCCTCATAAGGCCCATGATATTGGTCAGATTTAAAATAAAAATCTGGGGGGGGGGGGGGGGGGTTGTAGTGCCGCCCCCCCCCCCCCCCCCCACCCCAAAAAATTACACCTGGGTGGCTCGCTGTGCTCACCATGTTCTCTCACCACAACTTCTTAGACCACCCCTTCGATATTCCTAGATCCGCCCCTAATCAAGGGAAATAAGTTCGGTTAGGTTAGGTTAGGTTAGGTTAGGTTACGAATGTACAAATAAGAGATGTCAGGTAAGGGTGATAATTGTTTACACCGGGGACAGTATTTGGAGATCTGGTATAAAGTTTAATATTCATAGAAGTATTTTTTTTTTCTGTTTGTTTTAAAATGTTGTGTTTGAACATTAAAATTACCTTGGTGGCATTTTTACGGGAGTTTCTTGAGTATTGTCAGGGGAGTGATGGACGGTGGGTGGGCCAGGTGACCAGACCCACCTGGTGGTGTTTCCTCCTGTTATTCTCTTTTCCTGTTTCTTTTTTTTTTCATCATGTTTCTTCTTCTTCTTCTCCTTATTATTATTATTATTATTATTATTATTATTATTATCAGGTATTATCCTTATCCGTGATGCTGAAAAAATCCACCAGTTCGGAATCTTACTGTCACTAAATGCTCTTTCTAATTACAGTATATATACAGGGTGAGCATAAAGTCTTTCCCTGATAATGAAAAATCATATCTCGAAGACCATTCTAGATAGAAACATGAATGTTGTACCATTGTGTAGACGAATTAATAGTTTTTTTTCCATGCATATTTTAAGCTGCAAAAAACTGTATGTTTGTACCTAGCAAATGTTTTGTGTAATAAATGTTTGTAATCAGGGAAATTTTTCGTTCGAGTCACTGGGAACACCACGGCCGTAGATGAGTGTGTCTGTGCCGGCCGAGGGAGGCAACACTGGTTCAGGAGGCTCTGGCAGCCGACCCACCGACCACCTGTGGCAAGACTCAGGATTTTCAAGATCCGGTTTTAGATCCATCATATTATTCAAGAGCCGTCATATATATAACCCGTTAAAGGGGAGCTGGGCGAGGCAGGAGGGAGGGAGGGGTGAGGGAAGGAGATGGGAGGGGGAACGAAAGGGAAGGAGGGGGCTGAGGGAGGGGGGGGGAGGGAGGGAGGGAGGGAGGGAGGGAGGGAGGGAGGGGAGAAAGAGGGAGGTAGAGGGGAAGGAGGGATGGAAGGAGTGAGGGGGAAGAAGGAACGGGGAAGGGGTGGGAGGGAGAGGATACGAAGAGATGGTGAGGAGGAAGGGGAAGGAGGCAGAGAGGAAGGAGGGAGGGAGGGGGGGAAGGGAGAGGGGAATGAAGGAGGGAGAGGGAAAGGAAAGAGGAAAGGGAGAGAGGGGGAGGAAGGAGAAGGAGGGAGAGGGAAAGGAAGGAGAGGGGGAAAAGGAAGGCGAGAGGAGAAGGAAGGAGAGAGGATGGAGGGAGGGAGAGGAGAGGGAAGTAGGGAGAGAAGGGAACCTGAAAAGTGGACCTGAGAGGACCTGAAGAGCGACAGATCCTCGGAGAAGAGAAAGCATGACCAGGAGAGTATGGACCTGTAGACCTGGGAGACACGTTTACTATTTTATTTAGTTAACGCCAGGTGAGCACAGAGAGACACCTCGTACTAAAGGGGTTAAGGAACTGAGACCTGTGAATGTGAACCCCAGTAAGCAGAACCTGTGGACATGAACCTCAGTAGGCAGAACCTGTGGACGTGAACCTAGACAGTGTGGGTATATAAACAATGGTGGACAGTCAGGCAACAGACCAAGGATAGGCAACAAAACCATCAGTTGACTGGTGAATGTGTTGTGGTACAATGACCAAGACAAGTCTAACTCCAGGTCACTGTATCATGCTACATCCTGATCTGTGCCTCATTAAGTAAAAAATAATAATTACATCATGATCCCCAGACGTAATTACTCCCTTCAATTTATTGGTTATAATCCCAAGATCAACGTATAAATCCATATAAAAAATCCAACGATAACATTATAATATTTTACGTCACAAGATAATTAATAAGTCCATTAAAATTAGGTAAACTCACTCAATTGTTGACGAGGACTCAAGCGTTAAGTGAAGACCCCCAAGACTGTCGGTGCAGGTGTGTTAAGTGTTGACTCCAGGTAACACGACACTCCTCCGTGTTTACACAACTGGCACGCCTTAAATACTCTCTCCCGGGGGCGTCCCAGAGAGGCCCCAGATATTAACACCCCCCCCCCCCCTCCCCCGTAGTGTATCATAGTCTAGGATAATGACGTAGTGTTTTGTTAAAGTAGTTCCTCGAGGCACCAGTACTTATCTGCGTTGTTAGGTTAGGTTAGGTTAGGTTAGGGTCAACTGAGGGACTACCGGGTTCCTCCTCGTACTACCTGTGGTGGCCGGCAGGTACACAAGGTAAACGGCTCTATGAATAACATTTACCAGTATGTAACGGAACAAAGACTTGGGTCAGAGCCATAAAGTCCCCGCGGCAAAAATAAGCAAAAGCGAAGTTATTTTGTTAACATTACGAATTTATATATAGTGAACCTTCCTCAGTGATCACAGTACTACAGTAGTCCTCCCTTCACCTCATAATACTAAGGACGAGATATATTTTATTAAGTATCTCGAAGACATTAGATTCATTTCTCAAATATCAAAACTGTCTTCTGAATCTTCCTATAACCTCCTAAGGTTGCAATAATCTCTCTAGTATATAATCCATCCTATAGTTTAAACTTGGCATATATATATAAATCCTGAAATTCTAAAGTGGGGTTTAAGTGATATATAATTCCTTCACTTGTTGTACAAACACTCAGACGTTCCGACCTTTAAAATTATTAAAGTCCCACAATCACAACCACACGAGGAAGTGAAGAACAACACTACTACAACCTTCCGTAACCTACAACAAGTTGTACAATAAACAAAAATCATATCCAGATATAGAATTATACATCAGCCTCGGTGAAACACGTGAGCGGTCTTCCTATTAAGGTGAGATGAGGAGGTGGCTCAGGCGGTAAATTCGTTCATTAATATATTCATACATTATGTTAATCAATCATTATCACAAAAATTTTTCTTCTTTTTTAATCTTACTTCTAAAGTACGTGAAGATTAGGCATTCCAAGACTATTTCACCTGATGATTAAACACCCTAATGCTAACCTAACCAAACCAAACCTAACCTAACCTAACCTAACCTAACCAAACCTAATCTAACCTAACCCAACCTAATCCAGCCTAAACAAACCTAATCCAGCCTAAACAAACACAATCTAGCCAAACCAAACCTAATCTAACCTAACCAAACCTAATCTAACCTAACCAAACCTAATCTAACCTAACCAAACCAAACTAAACATAATCTAGAGTGACCGAACCTAATCTAGCCTAACCACACCTAATGTAACCTAATCAAATATAACATAATCTAACCAAATTAACTAACCAAGCTAGGGTGCCTAAACTTCAGGTGATCCTCTCTTTTTACAAAATGTTTACCTATTAATAACAGAGGTGAGTTGTGGCGCTGTTTGTGTCATAGGCGCTGTGTCATAGAGGCGTGGCGGTGCTTGTGTCATAGAGGCGTGGCGGTGCTTGTGTCATAGGCGCTGTGTCATAGAGGCGTGGCGGTGCTTGTGTCATAGAGGCGTGGCGGTGTTTGTGTCATAGAGGCGTGGCTGTGCTTGTGTCATAGGCGCTGTGTCATAGAGGCGTGGCGGTGTTTGTGTCATAGAGGCGTGGCTGTGCTTGTGTCATAGAGGTGGCGCTGCTTGTGTCATAGGCGCTGTGTCATAGAGGCGTGGCGTTTTTATCATGGAGGCGTAATGTGCTTGTGTCATAGAGGCGTGGCGGTACTGTGTCATAAGAGGCGTGGCGGTGCTGTGTCGTAGAAGTGTGGCGGCACTGTGTCATAGAGGCGTGGCAGTGCTGTGTTATAAAGGTGTGGCGGTGCTTGTCAGAGGCGTGGCGTTTCTATCATAGAGGCGTGTTGGTGCTTGTGTCGTAGAGGCGTGTTGGTGCTTGTGTCGTAGAGGCGTGGCGGTGCTTGTGTCGTAGAGGCGTGGCGGTGCTGTGGGCGTGAACCTTTAACCTTCACAGCTCAGTTTGTTGTTGAAGCGACACTCTCAGCCATCAAGAACCATCACCACGGTAATTAGTATTGTCAATAATCATAAACAACGCCGCCAGTAAGATCACACGACACGTTCAAACAACACAAGAGCCTTGATGATCGTAAACACGTTAACTACAGTCACAGCCAATAACATCATGCAAACACTACCACCACAACAACCACCACCACCAGCATCACTCAAACAACAATTAATGCTCAAACAACCAACACACCTCACAAACTACCACCATTACACTACCATCAACCACCACTACCACTACCACCAATTACCACCACTTAGCCACCATCAACGACGCAACAGCTCGTTACCTCGTGGTCTGAGAGTATTACTTGGGTCATAAATTAAGCCAGTCCGCTCACTACACTCCGGTACACGTTATTACCCCGTATAACAAGGGGGACTTACCTACCCTCGTACTATAACAATACACAATGTTCATACGTAAAGTGAAATACTGTACACCAAGATTATTCTCTATTCACGAGTGGTTGTTAGTGAAGTTCAAGTAACACATAAGACCTTCTATAATGGCCTTAGAAATAAATTTATAACCGCTGAGTACAAGGATTTTGACAGCAAGCATACAGGGGGTAAGTTTGTGTGTGTGTGTGTGTGTGTGTGTCAAAGAGTAATTTGTGTTGAGGGTACATATATCTCCAGCACGTGCATGGGAACAACCTCGGAAGCTCAATACACTATACACCTGCAGCCTGAGGTGGTTACTCCCTAAAGTGTTCAGCTACTGAGCGAGAGAAAAGAATTTTATCATACGAGAACATACAACGCTCACTCTCTATCCTCAATGTCCCGTAACTTAGGTGAAGTATGGAAGATAAAAGTATACAGTGTTTAGAAAGACCATGTGTATTTATAAACTTCAATAACTGTGTAGGTGTATATGATAGAAACAATGTGTACAGGTCATATAAAAGGTCAATTTCAAGACTTTTTAGCACAGTTATTCTACACGTTTATAGCTGTCAACATAACCACCATCCTTCATGACACACATTCATACTGGTTCGTTATAGGAGCAGTAAGTAAACACGAGAGGATAACACCGTAGACTTTGTGTTATGTTACACCAAGTTCTCTCTCTCTCTCTCTCATTTTCTCTTTTTCACTTTTTCTCTTTTTTACTCTTTATCTTTCTCATTTTCTCTTTTTCACTTAGTCCTTTCCCATTACACTCCCATTATCTCCATTTCACTCTCTCTCTCTCTTTCTCATTTTCTCTTTTTCACTTTTTCATTGATTTTTCTCACTCTCTATATGGAACTTACATTATTATTATACCAACATTACCAACATACCTCTGAGACGTCTCTACAACACAGATACACAAACAGGAGGCGAGTTAACAGCACGGTTTTAAAAGGCAATAATTCATCACAGAGTTTCAACTAAGAGTAACTGTTTGTAAGTAAATGTCATATAATCTCCTCTCAAGACCACATACCCACAGTACAGACGAAACTGCCTTCATCTCGCCCTAAGAAAAGACCATAAGACCAGGAATATGTAAACACAATTAAAAAAATACACATTATACACACATACAGGAAACAGTCCTCGCCTTCATCAGCTCGATCTCACCCAAGATGCTGGAATATGTAAACAATAGTCTATCTGCCTTTTAAATCTTAATATAATAACACCATCCCTCACCACCCCTCCCCACGTCCCCCTCGGAGGTAGAAAGCCCAACAGTTGCCGATAAACATGTAGGACCTCCCGACCTCCAGATAGCTGCAATAAATATCACTTCCTTGAGTACAGTAATGGCTGGGGCAGGCTCGAGAAGCCCCAGAGAAAGAAAAAGAATAGACCACGTGAATATTAGTCCCCCGGATTATCTTGCCTGATGATTAAACAACGCTTAGGAGAACAGCAACAAAGGCAACACAACAACAAAAACACAACCACAACACACCATCCTGCGCTATATGTCTTCTTTACGGGTTTCGACTTCCCGTATTCCTCTCGAAAATATAATCGACTCTTGGACTATGACGTTGTTAAGCTGTTATATCTCATACAACCCCTTCTGTCTGTCTGTCTGTCTGTCTTGTTCATATCAGCTGTTCCGGTACTAAAGAGGGAGAGTCGAGCATGTCTCATCTAACAGAAGTACTTGTAGGGTGAGAGTAGGGAGGAGTTAGGGTGCGAGGTGGTGGATAGTGGGTGTAGGGTGAGTGCTGAGTGGGACAGGGAGGAAGGGTGTGCGCTTCCGAAGAGCTGGGTGGGCGTCTCCGGGTAGGTGGGTGGGGGGTCTCCAGGTAGATAGGTGAGCGTCTCCAGGTAGATAGGTGGGCGTCTCCGGATAGGTGGGTGGGGGTCTCCGGGTAGGTGGGTGGGCGTTTCCGGGTAGGTGGGTGGGGGTCTCCAGGTAGATAGGTGGGCCTCTCCAGGTAGATAGGTGGGCGTCTCCGGGTAGGTTGGTGGGGGTCTCCAGGTAGATAGGTGGGGGTCTCCAGGTAGATAGGAGGGCGTCTCCGGGTAGGTAAGTGGGTGTCTCCGGGTAGATAGGTGGGCGTCTCCGGGTAGGTGGGTGGGTGTCTCCGGGTAAATAGGTGGGTGTCTCCGGGTAGATGGGTGAGGTTCTTGGGGAGGGGGGGGGGTCAATGTTGGTAGTGGAGAACAATCTAGTTAACGGTGGCTCAGGTAACCCCCGGGGAAATATCTTCAAGAACTGATCCGAGGATACAGGAAGGAGACACTGTGAACCGTGGGAGGAGCAGTCATGGTGGCTCACACGGTCATGGTGACTCACACGGTCATGGTGGCTCACTCGTTCATGGTGGCTCACACGTTCATGGTGGCTCACACGTTCATGGTGGCTCACACGGTCATAGTGGCTCACACGGTCATGGTGGCTCACACGTTCATGGTGGCTCACACGTTCATACTAACTAACACTACCACCTAACACTCTTTTAGCTCCACCTGACGAGTCCATAGTGCCAATAATTAGGTTACGTGACGTTAAGAGCCTCTAACACCAGGTCTAACCAGAGTGAACGTGTCATCCCTAACCTAACGTAACCTAACCTAACCAGATTGGGCGTAGTCATTCCCAAACTAATCGACTCTAAAGGACAAACCACTTTATAATAGATATAACATTCACTCACACACACACACACACACACACACACACACACACACACTTTCAGCAACATTACACCAGATATTAATTACTAGTATTGCATAAAATATATATATTTAAACCTCACCGCTGATGCTTCGATATGTATAAATTAAACCCGAAGCTTTAATTTAATCAGCGCAGTAATGTCCTTAATGTGACGAACACCCTGTGGGAGTTGTAAGCCTGCTGCAGGACGGGGGAAAAATACGACCCCGTGTACACGTCCTGACCGCTGCTATGTTCAGGAAATTGAGAATATTGAGGATATTTTTCTTAGATTCATGGGTCGTGTTTCTGGCTCAAATATTAGACCCACCCACCCCATGCCTTTGTATGTAATAAGCAATTTTTGTCCAATGTATATTTTCAGCCTTCGGGCTGCTGACTTTTTCAATAAACCGTTAATTATTATTATTATTTATTATTACACACACACACACACACACACATACGCGCGCGCGCGCTATAAGAACAGCCCAGTCCCAACCATGGTAACAATTATCAACAACTCGTAGTCAACCAGTGTGCTAACTACCAGCCAATCTTACCTCTTTGAACTGTTACTATGCTGAAATGCCCTGTAGTATGGCCTTCTCCCCACCTTGTTATAATATATCATATTTGTATCACTTATGTTACTTGTATATTATTTGTCAATCAAGTGATCCATTCCCCCATTATGTAACTGTATATTTTCAGTCTTCCGGCTGCCATGCTCTTTTAATAAACCGTTAATTATTATTATTATTAATTATTACACACACACACACACACACCTGGGTTAATTTAATATATAACTGATTACCTGAAGATTAGGGCCTATAGATCATTTCACGTGATGATTAAACCCCAAAACCTTACTTAGCCTAGCCTAACCTAACTTAACCTAATCTAACCTAGCCTAATTCAACCTAGGGTAACCTAACCTAATCCCCCATGTATGGATAGGATGTCTAATCATCAGGTGAAATAATCTGAAGTGTGTATTCTTCATATGATCCATTAATAGTCTATTATTCTTGTAATATTTGAGATCTTTTAAAAAATGCACATCTAGGGTGACAAAGATCTGTCATGAGTAACAAACTGTCATGTGAAATATATTTTGTTGTTTAATAGGATTGTTATTACTCTCCTGGACTAATGTTTTATCGCGTCTTTTTTATATTTACGTAAATATTTCGTAATATGAAAATGTTGAAATAAGCGTTTGCAAGAGAATTTAAATCTAGTTTTACCATAAGAGGTCAAATTCCACAGTCGTTGTTGATATAACACTGGTCTACAAAAAAAAATTTTTTTTTCTGGCATGAAACCTTTTAACTGTTTTTTACTAACTTTAAGGTGCTGAATCCAAATCTGATCTCAGATTTGCTCCATCACGTAACGTGCCAGAATTTACTGAGCTACCAGAGATTGAGGATATAGACCGGAATTCACCTGTTTCTACTGATGAAGATGAAGAGACTGATCTTTTCAAGCCATCTGGTGAAGATTGTGAAAAGCCAACGATGTTTACTCAGTCAGAATTGAATGATCTGGTCAGAGATCTAGATTTGCCAAAACAGTCTGCTGAATTGTTAGCTTCCAGGCTTCAAGAGAAACGACTCTTAAAACCTGGCACGAGTGTCTCCTTTTATCGCAACAGAGAAGAGCAACTGCGAAAGTACTTTCATTCATATGACCAGCTTGTTTTTTGTAATGATGTAGAAGGACTTCTTCTCTCCATGGGACTACCAGGATTGGAGACTTTTTATTGACAGTTCTAAAAGGAGCTTGAAATGTGTTCTTCTTCATAACAGAAACAAGTATGGTTCAATTCCAATCGGACATTCTGTACAAATTAAAGAAGAGTATGAAAACATTAAGACTGTTCTAGAGAGGTTGCAATACCATGCTCATGAATGGTTAATTTGTGTGGACTTGAAAATGGTAAACTTTCTATTGGGCCAGCAAGGAGGGTACACAAAATACCCCTGTTTTCTGTGCTACTGGGACAGCAGGGCTACAGCAGACCATTGGGTGAAAAAGAA